>PVJD01005896.1:0-107026 GCA_004026545.1 Mormoops blainvillei
TCTTGCGAATCAGCTTCTCCCACGTAAGCACAGGCACACTCACTCCTGCCGGGTGGCACCCGCAGCGCACATATATCCTCATCTGCTTTTCCACCTTCCCCCACGTGCTGCTCTATCAGACAGAAGTCTGAAACCAGACCAATAACGTCTCTAAAACCCTCCTCGGTGATCAGTGGAATTAGTGGCCCTTCCCGTGCTTTCTGCCTCCCTGTTACTCAGGAATGAAACAACTCAGCCAAAGGCCAAGACAGGTTGGACGGAGCCGGGGGCCTCGGACACTCACCCTGACACCGTGAGCTTCACCTTGAGCTGGTAGGACACGAGAATCCCCAGCACGGTCCGGTCTATGCCCTCCTTGATGCTGCGTAAACAGAGAGGAAACACAGAGGGGATGCGGGCGGGCCGCGGAAAGGGTGAACCAGCCCCTTGTCGCCATGCAGGCCAGCCACCCTGGGGGCGTCTCCTCAAGGAGCTGACAAACCCAGTCAAGCTGTCCACGTCTTGCAACCTCCCCTCCTCGGGGCAGGGGCTGCCGTCCCTGCCTGGAGCTTGGCGTCCTCCCCGCTGGAAGCTCAGTGGCAGGCTGTGCTCCCTGGCTCCCCCGCTCTGCCTCCATGGCCGCTCAGCCCCCGCTCATCAGCCAGAGACCCTCTTCTCCTCGGTGCCTCGCACCGTCCCACCGGCCGTCCCTGGCTGGCCACCGCGCCCCCCACGGGCTTCTCCTGCCTGGGTTCTCTCGGTAACTTACATCCCACGTGCCAAGTTCCTTCCCCGAGCTCGTGGCAGCTCTGTGGCCAGGTGGATCTTCCAGGGTCCGGCCCAAGCATGGCTGAGCAGGTAACCTGGGTGCTGGCCTTTGTCTGCCTTTGCCACCTAATACCTTGCTGTGCCCCAGGGTCCCCCATGGGCCAGCCTTGCCAAGTACAAACCTGCTCCTGATGCCCTCCTCCTCGGCCCCCGAGACCTCCAGTTGAAGCTCACTCTCCTTTGTGAAGCCTCCTGGCCGCCTGCCAGGCAGCATGGGTCGCCCTCTATGGGCTCCCGCTCTGTGTCCCCAGCGCCCAGCATCACGTTGCAGTGAATGAGCATGCTGCGTGAGGCCATCGCACGCACCCCAAAGAGTACAGTCCCCCCAGCCTCGACGGAAGCTTCATTCCGGGTCCCACTGACAGGCACCAGGCTGGTGGCTATTTCATGGGGTCCAGTGTGGGGAGTTGAGGACATAAGTGTTTCAGGATGTCCAATAACAAGAACTGAGGCATAAAAATGTCATGAAATACTAGCTAAGACAATGTGGCTGATGATCGAGAACACGGCCGAGGGGACCTGCAGGCTTGAGGCAGAAGGCGGGGCAGGGCTGTGTTGAGGTCTGAGAAGGGTGCCGAGTGGGTGGGTGGGTGGGGTCCTGGGCCTGCAGGAGACACCCCGCCCAGGGAGCCTTCTGATGGGGGTAACCGTGGACATTGCTTCCAGGGCCACAATGCCCCCAAATAACTTCATCGGCGCACTGGGGCCCAGGGGTCCCTGAAGTGGACAAAGTGCCTTTGCCCGGAATTGTGGGATGTGGCCAAGCACTCAGTGGAGAGACATCGCCACCAAAGGGGGAAAGGGGGGCTGCAAGCCTGAGACCCCACCCTTTGCTGGGACTGATTCTCTACCTTGAACAAAGTGGGACCGAATAGCGGGGGAAGAAAACATGCCTGCGAAAACCCAGCAAGCCTTCTCCCCTCATCTCCCTCCAGCCGGAGAGTCTCTCTCATACACGTGTGCACATGAATGTACACACACACGACGGTTAATCCAGGTTCTGCTGCAGTTGTCACTTTCTAGGGCCCTGGGTGGCAGCCCTGAAGTTGAGGGTGAAACCAGGGCTCAGGGTTAGGTGTGGACTTTGCCTCTCATTCTGGCTGAACCTCAATTTCTTTATCCATCACATGAGTACAAATCTACCTCCCTCACAGAAGTCTGGAGAGACTCGCATGTTTGCAAAATACTCCATAAACCATAAAACGTTTTTCACAGATGTGGTGAGCGAGGGTCGATGCGGTGATTGTTACGCCCTTGAATGAGCTGACCTGGGGCCCTGGTCTCCCTCTTCCCCTCTCTCACAGGGCACCCCAAAGGTGCTTTGGAATCTAACACACCAACTTGGTCAGTTATCCTAGGACAATCGTTTGACTCGCACAATCCTGCTTCCTGTCCCCAGCTGGTCATCTCCCTGCCACATTTTACACGGACAGTCTCCGTAATCCTTATAACCTCTCTATGGGAAGGAACCGTTGGTACTGGCACTTTGCAGACGGGAAAACTGAGATTCTCAAACAGCTCAGGTAATTTGCCTGGGTGCCCAGACAGAAGCAGTGAGCTGGGAGTTGGCACAAGGCTGGCTCAGAGCCCACAGCTGGACCCGCCACATCACACCAGGGCTGGGCGCAGGGTCCCCTGTGAGCCCCAGGGGTGAGACGAGAAAGAGGAGCAGACCAGTGCCACCGCTGCCCTGAGCCTCACGGGCTCCTCTCCTGAGCTACGAGGACTCACATGGTGCTGGAGGCAAGGTTTGTGTCCTCGTGCTTGATCTTCCCATCCAGGGCGATGCCCCTCCGCTCGCGGTTGTTGGCCAGCAAGGGCACCAGTGTCAGCGTCGTGGTCAGAGTGCTATTTGGTGGCACTTTTTCTCTGCAGGAAGAAAACCGGAGAGGAGATTTTGCTCACTGCTCTTACGGCCATTGATCCCAGGAGCCCCCATCTGCCACCGAGCATGTCCCGGACCCGAGTTCCTTGAGACTCATCAGAAAGACAGTTCGGGTGCCTGCGCGTTTGCCTGACCACAGGCAGGAGAGCGTTACTGACGTCTCAAAATAGGCCGCCAGCGAGATTACAACATTTTCTCAAGTCCCTTGGCCTGCTCTACTCACTGAATTTCTAGTGTGTTCTGTGGGGTTAAATGAGACCGACTGGCCCAAGGGTCGGCGACCACACCAGTCTCCTCCTGAGACTGTGAACCATGTGGCTGGCTACAGGACCATCTGGCCAGTGCCAGCAACGAGCCCAGGCTGGAAGTCACCTGTCACCGAAAGCCGTTGCTCTGAGGGCGTCGGCGTGCGCCCTCGGGGGCGGGTCATTGAGAGTGGGTGAGGCAGGGTCCCCCATTTGTGAGCAGCACAGGCTGCCCTGGTCTGGGTTTGGAGCAGCACGTGGTCCCAGGTCTTCTCCGTCGTCAGTCTGGCAGGGGGTTTCCAGGCACCTGACAGACGCAGGGGACCCGTGCCAAAGGGCGGACTTGGGGTAGAGCCGGGCTGGGCGTGGGGTCCAGTGTGGTTTCTCCAGCCTCTGAGGCCAGAGAGCTGGTCCAGCCACTCACCCGCATGCTGACACCAGGCCACACGCAGCTGTCAGGGGGCCTCGCGCCCTGCCCCCCAACCCTGCGACAGAGGAGCTGCTCTCGGGATGTCTTCTCTGCTACCAGGAAGCGTGCCGGGCACTCGGCCGCATCTCCTCTCGGACTGCAGAGCCCAGGAGAGCCGGCAGCCTGTGCCCTCGCTGCCCGCACCCCCTCCGTCCCTGACCCGGGCCAGGAGAGGCTGGGGTGTGGCACTGGCCCGGAGCGGGCATGGGCCCCTCCCTCCGCCTGCTCCAGAGAGGCTGGGAGTCTGAACTGCCACCGTGGAAGGACTTCCCTGTGTGGGCCCCTCGTGCAGCTTCAGGCAGCTGTGGCTTCTGCCGCCTGCAGTGTGTACAGGAAGCCCCTGGGCGTGTTCATGACAGAATTCTGCTGGAGCACCAGATGGCCCACACCCTGCCATCTGGCCCAGGGGGGACCTCTCTTAACCAGCTGGTTTGGGCAGCAGAACGACAAAAGCAAGTGTTATTTTCTACAGTGGAAGGTAACAAGAAGGAGGAAGGCCTTTCCCGTAGCCCGCAAGGCCACTTCCCAGGACCTTCGGGGTCTGGGATTGGGTGATAGTGGGCAGCAGCTCCAGAGTCAGGTGTGACCTGGACTGATGGAGGCCCGCCCACCGCAGCCCAGAGGACCTGGGGTTCGAGGGGGATGGCCATGCTCAGTGGCCTTCTGAGTGGCTTCTGGGCTGAGACCTGCCAGCATGGTCCTGACCCAGCTGTCAATCTCCCTGCCACCCTTAGAGGGCCCTAAATTGGTTCCCAGTTTCCTGGGAATCATTTGGTCTGAAATGTACCCGAGAGCTGAAAAGAGAGCCGGATTATGGGGCATATTAGGGGAAACTGAGCCAGGGGCCGTCCTCTGCTGTCATTGTCGCACGTCTGCCAACAGGTGAGCCGGGGAGGCCGCTGGGATGCGCTGTGTGCGAGGGGGCAGCCTGAGAGGCCGAGGCCTGGCACCCAGGAGGCCGCGGTGAGTTCTGCTTCTTTCCTGCCTCCCACTGCTTTGGGTAACAGTGTACCCTCAAGTTGCCTTTTAAATATTCAGTAATATTATCTTGCTGAATCAGTTTGTCTTTCTTCACCAAGCCCTTCCTCTGACAGTGGTAACATTTTTTGCATACATCGGTGCTTAGAACATGCCAGCTAGACAGAGACCTGCCCAAGGGATCCCGTCGGGGGGATGTGGGGGGCTAACTCCCAGAAGCCTGGATGTGTAATGACTTTATCTGCCTGCTTAGCACAAAGCAAAAATGGGCAGGTCTCTCCTTCCCCCACGAAGAAGCCATCTCAGTGTTCTCTTTGGTTTTGATTCTAACAAAGGGAGAAAAGTCATTCACCACAATGGGGCTGAGAATTGACCCAGTGTGCCAATCCAGTTGTCAATGGTATGAGATTTCAAATTGAGAAGATCAAAAGATAGAGCGCCCTCCTTGGGCTGACAGAGCGTTTGATTATCTGCTGGGGGAGGGTGGCGGGCGGAGGGGAAGAATGGCGTCCAGTTCCTAGCAATGTATTCCAAGGAGACATAGAAGGTCTGGCTGTTCCCACTGTGACACTCCTGTCCTTATTCCCCTGCTCTCCTTCGGGTCTCAGCTCAACCTGTCTCAGAAGCCTGGAGAGTGGGGCCCGGTGGCAATGCTAACCTTCCCTGCAGCCCTTGAAGTGGGAAAAGGGGAAGGAAGTGAAGTGCCGGCGCGCCAGCGAGCTGAGCACACTTCCCTGGGCAAGATGCACAAAAGGAGAACTTGGCGAAGAAGCTGGGCGGCCCAGGAAGTAGAAACCCAACAGTTACTCACTGTGCTTCCTGCTCAGCCACCGGCTTGACGTAATAGTCACTCGAGTAGAGAACCACATTGGCTACTTGCTCCACTGCAGAGAGAGGACAGGTGGATGAGTCACGGCGGGGGGTCGGGGTGGGGCGTCGGGGCTGGGCCTCCGCACGTGTGCCTGGTGCCACCCAGCCTTCCGGGGACGCGGCTGCTCTTCCATCTCTAATGCATCTCAGTGGGGTTTCTGAGGCCACTTTTGTTCACCAATAACCTGTTCTGTGACAGCTCACACCCATGACCAGTCTCCTGAAACTGCACCTCCGGGGAGGTGCCTCCTCTCTGCTGAGCCGCTGGTAAGCCCCTGGGTGTCCCCCCAGGGCACACAGTCTTCCAGCATCCCAGAACTCACCACTGGTCCTCTTCCTCCAAACCCATCCCCTTCCAGCATCCTGTCTCACTGAGCGAGCATCTCCTTCAGGGTGTCTGAGCCAGAAGCCATTCGGAGGCCACGCAGGGTGGATGGGAAGGTGGGCTCTGGAGCCACGTGGCTTGGGCTCAAATCCCTGCTTAGCCCTCAGCCATGAGTTACTCAGCTCCTCTAAGCCTCAGTCTGCCCATCAGCAAAATGGGGGCGATAATGGCATCTAAGTCAAATGGGTCTCGTGATGCTTCAAAAGATAATGGTAATTTCTACCTCCATTAAAATAAAATTTGAGGATTAAAAGAAATAATTTGTTTGAAGCACTCAGCACAGAGCTCAGCCTATGGAAAGCTATTAACACTTTGCTTCAGAAAATTCAACAGCGTCTTTCAAAAATTAATGTCATTGATGTTTGGATATATAAAACTTTGAGAAATAATTTTAAATCAAAGTCCCATATGATACTTGCGCAACCCTGCTACTTGTATTGATCACTATATACTTCATATTAAATAAATAAACCAGGTCCTTTACAGACTTAAAGACATATAAACTAAACCAACATAAAACAAAGCCGTAAATTAAGCATTCATATTAGCATCTGGAAAAATCTAGAATTCTCTAGTATGCATGTATCAAAATTCCTGAACCTTATCTGTGAGGGACACATGGGGAGAGAGGAGAGTTGGTCACACTTAGGGTGACCAACCATCCTGGCTTGCCGGGGCCTGGCCCCAATTCGGCCCTGAAAGTCCCGGGCATCCTGGGATGGTTGGTCACCCTAACCCACCAAGTCTAACTTTGTCTCAGTCATCAAATGCTTGAGTTAGCAGTGACCATGGCGGTGTCCCTCCCAGGCCATTCTGTCATGTCTTTCTTATGTAGCCCACATAAAACCATTGTATGAGACCAGCCCTGCACGCTGGCACCCTTTGAGCTGGGGGAGCAAAGGTACTCAGTGGGGCCATCACCCTGTGGGAATTCGACAGGACCACAGCAGCAGCGCTTTACCACTTACAAAGCCCCGCTCCCTGTGACCGATTCTCAGCACCTCAGCAAACCCAGGAAGGCAGACCAGGAGCCCCGCCGCAGAGGCTGAGGGTTCGGGGAGGACACACGCCGCAGAGCCCACAAGAAGCCCAGTGTTCCCAGGCCGTGCCTTCCCAACTCTCCACTGGTCCGCGGAGGCAAATGCCAGTCCTGGCTGTCCCGAGAACTGGCCCGGGGCCCCTCCAGGAAGGCATGACGAGGGAGACGGAAGTCCACCTGTCAGGATGTTGTCTCCAGACCAAAGGCAGCCCTAAGCTGGGCATGAGGTTGTATGTGACGGCACTGAAGGGCTTTCCCTGCTCGGAGGTCCTGCCGTCCATGACAACGGAGAACCACAGGTGGTTCTGAGGACCCGGAAAGGCCTTTCCTGACCAGAGGACAGACCCTTGGGAAATAGAACCCAACTGAGAAATTCTAGGAGACTCCACCCTCCAGCTTGGAGCAGAAGGTCCTACCTAATGCTTTAATCTTCTTCACTGTCTTCTCTGTGTGGTTGGTCACAGTCACCGTCACAGGAATGGGTTCCCCGTGGAAGTAGATCTGAAAAGTTAGCAGGAAAGTCAGAAAAGGGGAACGGGGGTAGTGGTATCTTTCATCTCACGGCTTTCTAAATTCATCTCAGTCCTTAACAGAGTAAACGGGGCTGGATTCCTGTCCTTTCAAGGAAGATACGGTGACGACCGCGTGTGCCCTCTGGAGGGGGATCTGGAACACGCCCTGCTCCATTTGTGGGGTGCCGAGAAGGAAACGAGGACTCACAGGGAGCGGAGCCAGGGTGCTCCAGCCCAGGGTGCCCAGGTCCTGAGGTTCCCGCAGAGTGAGCCCCGGCGTCTTGAGTGGGATCATAAGGTTATTGGGGGCAGAACGAGCGAACTGGGGGGACGTCAGTGGGGAGACTGGGGCAGAGCCCTCCCCATCTGTGGTGCCCGGGTAGCCTGGGCCCAGGAGGGTGCGCCCACACACACGCAGCACCGCCCACGTGCACACGGAGTGTTTAGCCGACGTGCTGGGTAACATGCGTGCACGACTCTCGGTGATCAGAGGGGCCAGAGGCGACCTCGGCCAGTGGCTTGTCCCCTTTAGTCTCTGTGACACACTTCATAGATGACCCTTACCTGTGTCATGGCTATCCCCTCACAGTTACAGTGAACCTGGAATTTTCCAGGGAGGTAAACGGTTTGCAACACCACACCCAATGGTGCCTCACTAGCAAACGAGGCCCGTGGGGCAGGGAGGGGGCGAAGACAGCCTGGGGTCGGGGCGTGTGAAATTCCCTCCCCTCCCCACCGCGTTAGGACTGACAATGAGTGGCATCCAAGTTAATGTGACCCTGTTCTAAGGGTCACCTTTCCTAGGTCCAGATGATGAAAAAAGAACCAACTGTTCTCAAACGCAGGTGCTCAAACCGTCCCTAGAAACACCCCCACAGCAGTTAGGGCACTGAGGCAGGGCCCGTGCCCCAGGCCTGCTCCCACGAGGGCTCAGCAACGCCTGTGGGTTACCTCTTTGCTCAGGGAGACTGAGAGGTGCAGCGGCTTGTCGGACCGGAAGAACTGCCAGGTGGCCTCAGCCCGGGGCTGGGGACCCATCTTAGACGGCGCGTGCTGTACCTTACGGATCAGTAAACGCACCGAGCTCCTGTGGACAGAGTCACAGACAGCCCTGCAGAGAGTGCCGGGCCTCTCCAGGACGGCCTCCAGGTCTCTCTCCCACACTCACACTGGGACCCAAAGAGGGTTGGGCGTTTCACCCGGAGGAGGGGTCGAAGGACCTGGAGTCCAGGCCTGTCTCTGGGATCTCCCCAGCCGGGCAGCGAGGGGTCCATCCTCTCTCCCAAGGATGGCTCTCGCCCTCAGTCAGGACCCTGGGCCACCTCCCCTGGGGGGAAGCTGATGCGGGATTGTGTCATGTGCTTTATGTGACATGCTTCAAATGTCTGCGCCGCCACTGTTACTTATTATTGTGGCATCGGTAGGTGCATGTTGAGTGCAAGGAGAGTGTTGGGGGCACAGTTGGCAACCACGTTCAGGGGCAAAAAGGACATGGGAGGCCAGGCCTGGGAGGACAGGAGGTCGGGCGGCACTGCTCCGTGGGCGGAGAGCTGCTGTGTGGGGTGATGAGGGGCTTCGTGTGTGGCTACGGTTACACGACATAGTGAATGGACTTGTACGGGCACCGACCCATACACTTGCAAAAGGTTAAAATGGTAAACTTTGTGTGATGTATGTTTTGCCACCATAAAGACATGACCAATGAAGAAAAAGAAAATTAAAGAAAGAAGGAATCTATGGGGATTTTCAGGGGCTTATGTGAGTCCTTGAGGTTGCCAACTCTGCTGCCATTCTCTTCGGTTTTTTCCCCCCAAATGATCAGCCATTACCCCCCAGCCCTTGTAGAGGTTGTCCTCAGGGCCCCGGGCTGGGATCCCTGGGGAGAGCTCGGCCACAGACCCAAGTGAAGGGCAGTTTCCTACCACCTCCCCTCAAGCCCTGCACCTAGTCCCAGAGTGACCCTCTTACTTTTTGGGAACTTTGTCCTCTTCAGCGTCTGTGCTGTCTGTGGCGAAAGCTTTGACCTCGAAGTCGACCCCACAGCACTGCAGGGACAGAGCGCAGAAGAGGCCCCAGTCAACACCTCCCTTCCTGTGTCCTGCAGGGGTGTCGCCTGGCACCTTGGCCTTTTGTCTCAGCCTTATCCGTTCCAGGGTTCACTAAAATGTCGTGACCCACCACAGCCCGGCATTCTTAGCCACGCAACCCCCACTCCCAGTGCCCCTGCCTTCTGCACTGCGTGCCCTCCGTGTACCAGTCTACGCTGGGCACATGCGATTCCTTCTTCTGAGATGCTCCTTGCCTCTCTTTCTCTCTCTTTCTCCATATTCAACAAACACCTATGTGTTCTCCAAGCCCCAGCTCCAAGGTCCCCTCTGCTGCATGCGCCAAGGCCCCGGGCACATATGCCTCCTCCCAGGTCTCCCTGGCCTCAGTTCATACTGAGCCCTGGTACCCCCCTCTCCCGAGACAGACCAAATAGTGGCCCCTTTGTTTGGCTGGCACAGTGTCCCCACTCCCATTTAGAGGCCTCGTCTTCCTCCGTCTTGGCTGCCCACACCCGATTTCTAGGCCAGGGCCTTTCAAAAGTCTAACCGCCCCTGGCAAGAGGTGACACTTATAATGCGACCCCGTAAACAGACATGCGCATGTGAAACAACTCCCGTGAGACAGCCCTTGCTTTGCTGCGTGTGAGGCATTCTGAGTTTCCCATTCTCTTCCGTTTCCTCACACACACACCCTTTCTTGAAGGCCACGGCTGATCCCCTGCCCTGATTTCACAAAGCTCTGACATGGAGGCAGCCCCCACATTGGAAATCATTGCCCCAGACCCCGCCGCTGCCTGCCGCCACAGCCCTCCATAACCAGCTGTTAGGCCTGCCACTCTCTGTCCTCACCTGCGTGTTTTTCGCCCCCCTCCCACAGGAACCCCGGTTGCCAGTGACTCTCCAGCCGGTAATCAGTAATCACAGCACCTTTCATTCTCCTGTCCTATCCCCACTGTCCTCCTTCCTTGCTGGGGGTCCCTGGTCCCTCCAGCCCAGTCCCTCCTCTCCTGTGCAGACTCACACCCTTGGCTTCTCAGTCCATTCAGAGTGCGTGTTCAGCCACCCCAACCCCCCCACCCCCAGCACCGTGGCCAGAACAACCCTTTGGAAAACTAAGTCAGGACCTACTGTGCGGAGCCCACCAGCGGCTCCCACGTCACCCAGGAAAAGTCCAAGTGTCCGCATGGCGGTCACCACCGAGGCCCTTCCTGATCTGGCCGCACCTCCTCCCCCTTCCCCGCGCCCACCGCTTTACCCCTGCGCCTCCCACTCCAGCCACACCACAGTGGCATGTGGCATCCCCTCTACCTGAAAGGCTGTCCCGTAGGGGCAATGGCGTGGTGTTTCCTTTACCCTCTTGGAGAGGCCGTCCTTCAGCTTCCCAGCCAAGCCCCCCGCCCCAGCCCCCTTGCCCCTCACAGCCTCTTGCTCTCCAGAGTGCCCAGTGTCCCTGGAGGTGCCCGCGGGGGCTTGCGATCTGCTTCTCGCCTGTCTCTCTCCATCAACCTGTGAACCCCCGGTCGGGGGCGGGTCTCTACCATTTTGTTCCCAGGGTCGCTCATGGTTAACACCAGCTGAAGACAAGTGACAGGTTCATGAGGCCATCTCTCTATGCTTGAAACGTCCCGTGATTAAGGGTCATTTTCTAAACTCTTTTGGAGGAAGGGAGGAATCCACGGCATGGCTTCCAGAACCAACCTTGCCCGTATCCTGCGGAGCCGGTTGGAGCATCACCGAGCAGGGTAAGTAGTCAGGGAACTGTGGAAAGAAACAACCGGTCACTCCTCCACCAACACCCCCCCGACACCAAAAAAAAGAGAAACAACCGGTCATTTCTTTCAGAGGTGACTCCACGTGTAATGTGCCCTCACTGTGCAAAAGCTGGAAGACACGGACAAGGAGCAAGCAACAGGAAACACACTTCACACGCACCTCCAACACCCGGAATGGTGCCGTGAACAGAGCCATCCCAGAGTGTCTCGTACACCGGGACACACAGACGCACACGGAGGTGGCTGTGTCTTTCAGACTTAGGGCCACGTGATGCATGCGTCCCACGTCCGGCTTGCCTATGTCACTGACCCTGACCCTCCCCCCCGGGAGGCACTACAACCATGTTCCCGCCAGGCATCATGGCCTGCACCACCAGAAACGCCACGTTTCCTTAGCCAGCTCCTGTGCTGGCGGGTCTAGACTTCCTCGCCACAATCACGTGCTGCAGTGAATACCCTCCTTCGGCCACCTCGGCACAGTTTTACTCAGTTCCTTCCAGAAGCTACACAGCGGGAAGGGGAACTGCCAGGTTGAAATCACATTTTCAAGGTTTGATACACATTGACACGCTTACGTCACTTCAGGTTCCCAGGGCCCGAAATGTTTTTAAACATTTCATTTCGTGGAGCACCCAGGACCGTGAAATGTTTTTAAAGTGATGTTTTTAAAAAGTGTTGCAATAAAATATATATAACATCAAACCTATTATTTGAAGAGGACAGCGAATGGGATTAAGGACCTTCACACTGTCCTGCACAAACCCCTACGGTCACCTCCAGAACTGCTTCCTCATCCCTCACTCACTCCCCCGCCCCCGGCCCCGGCAGCCTCCACTCAGCCTTCTGTCTCTGTGGCTTCGACCACTCTGGGGGCCTCATGTGAATGTAATCACACAGAATTTGTTCTTCTGAGACCGGCATCTTTCACATAGCACAATGTCCTGAAGGTCCATCGTGTAGTAACATGCATCAGGATTTCCTTCCCTTTTCAGCCTGAACCATGTGACTTTGGGGGAGCATATAATCTTAAGACACGCTAGCAAAGAGTTCACGCCAAGTCTCAGGGAACAAGCAGCCTGGTCCTGGGGGACCCAGGTGTCCCCATGGGAGACGGGGCCTCACGAGATGAAACAGTTTCTCTACGGTGACCCACGGAGCCACGGACAAGGCTTCTTTTTCACTAAGATCTCCTGTCCGGTCAGGAACTCTTCTGCTCAGAAGTCCTGGGGCCAACGGAGGGCCCTTTCTTTTTATAGATGGGCAAGTCAAGGAAGAACACGCGCATGTAATTAGGTGTTCTGGTGAAGGGGGATATTTAAACCGTTGTTTCCAACGGTGTCTTCAAAGGCTGAGAGGCTATTTTCAAGGGTTTAAAAAAAAAGACAATCACAGCCCATGCAATCTAGCATTTCCTCCAAGGGTGCAATTTGAAGGCCCACAAATGTGAAGTCATGCCTCTGTCCCTTCTCCTTCGCTCCCGGTCACCTCACAAGGTGCTGTGGGTGGAGGAGCCAGGGCAGGGGAGGGCACGGGTGAGGGGTCACCCACCGTGAGCACGAAGGGGTACGTGTTGGCCCCCAGCTTCTTGACCAGGCTCTCCTGCAGTTTTGTGAGGGCGCCTGCAGCCCCCACAGGAGGGAACACCTGGACCCGAGAGAAGTACAGGTCCCTGCGGAAGCTCAGGCCGATCACGTCGATGTCTTCCTGGCCATAGCGGAAGGCGCACGTCACGGAGACATACACTGGAAGGCAGGCAAGCAGGCAAGAGAAGGGTGGGCTTGGCCCCTGGCTGAGCGAGCATGGGGAGACCCTGACACCATTGGTCATGGCGTCCGGCCTGTCGCTTCTGGAGGGGATGGGGTTTGAGAAGTACACCCCCCAAGCTGGGCCACACACCTCTCCCTAGGGCTGTGTTAATTACTCTACAGGGGCATGTTAGGGCACTGGGGGCGCTTCCTGTGAACTCCGTTACTTCGCCACCTGCCTGCACTGCTTCCTCTATCCCCCCACCCCCTCCTCTTGACCCTCGGGAGGCTTCTCAAAAGTTTTTTTTAATCCTCACCCAAGGGTAGTTATTGATTTTAGAGAGAGAGGAAGGGGAGAGAGAGAGAGAGCAATGAGAGGGAGACACATCAATCAGTTGCCTCCCACATGAGCCCTGACTGTGGATCGAACCTGCAACCTCTTTGGTGTACGGACGACGCTCCAACCAACTGAGCCCCCCAGCCAAAGCTCAGGGGAATTTTAACCAGCGCAGGTTGCTTGGGTTCTGAGCGCAGGATGTCCGGATGGAGCAGAGGACGAAGGTAAGAAGCAGGGGGCAAAAGAGGTTTGCACCAGAGCCAGGCACAGTCTGTGCGAGGGGCTGGGTCGGGGGGCGGGGGCAGCGTATGGATGAGAGGAGAGATGGAATCCAACTGGGGCAGAACCCTCCTTTCCACACTGCTCCAAAACTAGCATGCTCTGAATCGCCACTTCTGAAGACTCCGTTTGATTAAAAAGATGTAAAGTGTGCCCCCAGTGGACCGAAGAAGTATATGAACCTACACGCATTAGCACTGTCTTTAATGTGGGAAATAAAAGCACACATTACTCTAGAACATATGCGCAGGGAAGTGGCCCCCCATGCCCTCAGCAGTTGTCAGTTGAGGATTTTGTCTGTGTCTGTCCCAAGGATGACTGTCCCCTGTGGCTAAGCTCCGAAGAGACACCAGCTGCTTGCCTGTCCCTCACCTGAGATCTGTAAGAGGAAGGTGTCCAGAGGGGACCCGGCAGCACGCCTCCTTGCCAGGGGGTGCTTCTGCTCTAAGCTGGTACCTGTCTCTGTTGAGGGTGCCACCAGGAGGGAGGACACAGCAGAGGAGGGGATGTTCAGCCCCATTTCTCCCGGGCCCCCTCGATCTTGAGGGCCCCATATCTGACACAGTCCCCCAGGCATATCCAAGGTTAGGAACAATGCCTCGTGGTTGCCAGTGGCAACTGCTCAAAAAGGCATCTTTAGAATGGGACAAGCATGTGGTATGATCATAAGGATAACGCGAACCTGTTCTCATTGAGTTCATGAACTGTTATGAGCACCACATTAACCTGCCACCCCGATCCCAGCTGCCAGAGACCTTCAAGGGTGTTGTAACACCGTGGCTCAGAGCCACCTCAGTAAGCAGCAAGACGAGTCCTGACTCACAGCAGGCCCCAGTTCCCCCTCTTCCGAAAAACCCACCAAGGAGCCCCCTGTGGTTGGCCGTGGCATAGAACTACATGTGCAGCTGACAGAGCTGAAAAACATGGGCTCCAGGCTCGGCCACCACTTACTTCTCCCGTCACCTCGGTCACCTGGCTTCCCTGAGCCCTCACCTACACCTGAGAAATGGGGACAGTGAGCTGCGCTGGGCGCAGGACCAGTGTCCTGAGGACAATACCAGGTACGACAGGTGGGCAGGAGGGCCCACTGCTCCCAGCCCTCCTGCCACACACACACACCACCTTCCCGCACCCCCGTCCCGCGCCCGCTCCCCGCGCCAGTGCAGCCCAGACCGTTGTTCCCGGAGGACCAGAGCCCCGCCTCACCTTTCTTTCCCTTCACGAGCTCAGGGTCCACCAGCACAACGCCATCTACACCAAAGGGAGAGAGCGAGAGGCTCGGGGAGATGAACAGACCAGGGGCTTTCCCTAAAGATGGGGGTTTTTCATTGCACCTGTAAACGATGTTCATTTTAGGAAAATTAAGCAAAGAGAAAACAAAGCCTCTTAAATTTCCACTCCCCAAAGATACCCACTGTCAAGATATTGGCACAGATTTTTTTTTCCAGATGTAGATGTACTTACATGCATGTCTTTTTTATTTCTTAAAGATTTCATTTATTTATTTTAGGGAGAGAGGGGACGGGAGGGAGAGAGAGGGAGAGAAACATCAATGTGCGGTTGCCTCTCACGTGCCCCTTACTGGGGACCTGGTCTGCAACCCAGGCATGTGCCCTGACTGGGGAATCAAGCCAGCGACCCCCTGGTTCGCAGACTGGCACTCAATCCACTCAGCAACACCAGTCAAGGCGCATGTCTTTACTAAAAAAGAGAGAGAGAGAGAGAGAGAGATCCTACTCTACCTACTATTCAGTTAACTGCTTTCCTCATTCAACTACACTGCAAACATCTATTACACACACAGACACGCGTGCTTGCGCGCGCGCACACACACACACACACACTATGAACTCATCGTTTCAATGGCTACGCATTGCTCCAAAGAATGAATGTAGCATAACATTTTCAACTACCACCCTCCTGTGAGGGGTTTATGTTGTTTGCACCTTTCTCCATTATTATTAATACTGCAGTGAGCATCCTCACAGATAAACCTTCATCTCTACCCTTGGGTGTTTGATAACATCCTGTCACATGGCCTTCCCGAGAGGGCGTGGCTGAGAGGCACTCTCATCCTCAGTGCCTAAAAATGCCTACTTTGTACACCCCTTTAAAAAAAGAATAACTATTTGAGTTGAAATAATTATAGAATCACAGGAAGTGGTAAAGATAGTACAGAGAGGTCCCTGTGCATCCCAGTGGTTACATCTTAGCTAATAACAGAACAATGTCAAAACCAGGAAACTGACATGGGTACAGTGCGTGCAGAGGTCTAAGTCATTTCCTGTCACGTGGGTATCTGTGTGGCCACTGAGCAGCCTGGGGACAGCAGTGCTGGGGACAGCCCTCCTGTCAAGCTCTTTCCCAGGGGCCTCCTTCAGGGCCGCACACCCCCAGCCCCCTCTGCCCTGGTAACTACTGATCAGTTTCCCATTTCTATCATTTTCTCACCTGCAATGTTATGGAAATGCTATAGAATGTTATAGAAATGGCATCGCACAGTCTACGGCCTTCGGAGCCTGGCTTCTCCACCCGGCGTAATGCCCCGGGGACCCAGACACTGCTGGTGTGTTAGCCACTCCTTCGTTCCATGGCCGAGGACAATTCCGTGGTATGAATGAGCCACACGGTGCCTAACCTCATTCATCCAGGGACAGATATTCCTACTCTTTCCAGTTTGGAGCTGTTTCGAAGCTGTTAGGAGCAAACGCACACAGGTTTTCGCGTGGATGTGGTTTTCATTTCTCTGGGATAGATCAATGCCCACGGGTGCAACTGCTGGGTCATAGGGTAAGTGTCTGTTCAGTTTTCTAAGAAACCACCAGGCTGTTTTCTAGGGGGGCTGTGTCGTGTTGCATTCCCACCAGACGTGCACAAGAGACCCCGTTTCTCCGCATCCTCACCAGCATTTCCTGCTGTCAGTATTTTTAATTTTAGCCATTTGGGAAGCCGTACAGTGATAGTTTTCATTTGCCTTTGCATTTGCATTTGCGTTATGGTTTTCATTTGCATTCTCTAATGACTGATGATGTCCGACATTCTCCCATGTGCTTACTAGCCATGTGTATGTCTTTGCTGAAATGCCTCTTAACGTCTCTTATCTATTTTCCGAGTAGATTTTGTTTTCCTTTTACTGTTGAATTTTGAGTGTTCTTTGTATGCTCTAGAAACAAGCCTTGCAACTGCACTCCACACGCTCTAAAATTGTTTCCAATCAGACAGTGGCACCTCACTGATGTGTTTATTTTCATACCTTTGATTATATTATCACCAAAGCCGGTTTTTTAAAAATACAAAATGGGCAGTTGTCTGATGATTTAAAGGAAAACCAGCATGAAAAGTTGACTCCAGACTCAACTTACCCACCGGCTCCACTTGGTCAACATGGTCTACGTAGTCTCGCTTTCCCAGGTAGATGGTCACCTGTAGGGACAACCAATATGGATTCCAAATGGACAAAGAACACCAACCTAAGGCATTCATCTTAGCAATCAGCAACAACCAAACACCTTTCGATGAGTTTTGGGAAGAGGAGCCCCTGGGTCTGCAGCCTGTCCATCACCTCCTCGCCCCGCCACCCTTGGCCTTGGGCAGAGATGATGGGTTGCAGGCAAGGTGTGCTCTTTCCTCCACCTTGTAAGTCAGCCCCACGGATTTCTCCCCACCCCTTTGGGACGCTGTTCTCTCCACCTTTACCCACCAAGCCCAGGTCTCATATCAACCAGTTAAACTAGTTGAATGAACTGAGAGTATTTTAGGGGACAGTGTACTTATGTAAATGAGGCTTCTCCCACCCATTTGTATGTTAAGCCCTTCATTTCTGGCTGGGAGTGAAAGGTTTCCCCTCCTTGTTAAAAGAATTTCTAGACTGAGCAAAGAGCCAGGAGTTCTGGGGGGGTCTGTGAAATCCTGCCAGGTGAGCTTCTGTACAGGTAAACCTGAGTCCATGCTATGAGGAACGGGAAAGGCTGGAGCTGGGGGTGTGGAGGTGACCACGGTCTCCACCAGCCCCCGACCTGTCCGTCTCCATGCCCCTGGCCACTAAGGTCCCTTTACCAGCCCCCTTTGTGGGAGAGCACAGGTTGGTTCACGGCTACTCACCCCTCCAGCCCACGGAACCATGACAGCCTTGGCAGTAAGAGCTCTGCCTTTTATTCATCGGTCAGCCGTCACAGCCACAGGATCTATAACAGCACCAGCTACGTGACAGGAACGCCATCAATACTTGCCAAGGGCACCAGTGAGTGTGTGCACCCTGGCCCGCCCCTTCTTCCCTAAGCCTCTTAAATTCTTGCTTTTATTTCCATGAACACCCCGAATCATTTTCATTGGCATTAAATCATCTCCTAGGTCCGCCCCCGCCCCTCAGATGGCCTGGACTGAATCCCTGTGCCTCAGGTTATCTGTGTGATTGACGCTGGGGCACCTTAACAGTAGCATAGCCCGGGTGGCGGATGGGAGGTGGGATGGTGGGAGGTGTTTCTGGGCGAAACAGTTCAGTGTATACAAAGCCCCGGCCAACAGGATATTTTGGGAACTGCTAATGCTTCATCTGCAGGTAAGTGGCCACTGAATGGGCATGTAGGCTGATGGCAGAAAGGGTCTTAGGGGCCCTGACCCCAGAGAACCTAGGAAGGCATTGAAGCATTTTAAGCTGATAGAAGACCTACAGTTAAACAGCATTTAGAGCATTTATCGTGTACCAGGCACCACGCTAGGCACTGTGGCGGTGCTACTTCACTGAATCCACACAACTATCCTATGAGGTAGGAATTAGCCCCGTTTCGCAGAGAGACCACCGATACTGTGACTACAGCAGAAGCAACGTGGAGAACGGACTGGCAAGTTCGGAAAGAAAGCCAGTCAGGTAGCTGTTATGGTTGGGAGCGGGGACGACAGACGGGAGGGGGGGCTTTCTTCTTTTTCACTCTTTGGCTGTGAACGAAGGGGAGCTGGAAAGGGTACAGCATCGAGGCGGCGGTTGGTGGTGTTCTCGAGGTACATGAGCTTAGTATTTGTTTTGGCGCTCAGGCAAAGCCCTGGTAGAGAGAGAGAGGCTGCAGATACAGCCCAGGAGCGAGGCTGATGATGGAGGACCCTGAGGTAGTAAGAACCTCAGGTGGGAGCAAAGGTACCTCTTCCCCTGCAGATGGAAGGGCAGGGCAGGGACGGGGGCAGGTAGAGAAGAGGGGCTGAATCTGAGACAGTAGCCACCTGCCGCTTGTCCACCCAACAGCCATGTGCTCCTTCTTCCTGGATAAAAGTCACCCACTGTGGTAGGGTCCACCATCCCCCGTGTGATTGTGTGCTAAGAGGAGGCCAGGCCCAGAGGGTGATTCTTGACTGGCTGGATCCCATTATGATCATCTAATTCCTCTGGCTCAGGATTGGTTTAAAGTGGGCATGTGGCCCTGACTGGTGTGGCTCAGCTGGTTGGAGCATTGTCTCTTAGACCAGAGGGTCACAGGTTCGATTCCCGGTCCGGGCATATATCCGGGTTGCAGGCTGGATCCCTGTCGGGGTACAGATGAGAAGGCAGATAATAGGTGTTTTTCTTTCGCTCGCTCTCTCCCTCCCTCTCTTCCTCTCTCTCTAAAAGCAATGGAAAAATTGTCCTCAGGTGAAGATAAAAAGAAGAAGAAGAAGCAGGCATATGACCCAGTTTTGACCAATGAGATATGAGGGAATTCTGCTGGAGGGCCGCTGGGAAATTACGTCCTCACTCTTAAAAAGAGACCCCAGGAAGTAACAGCCTTTTCCTTCTTCTGGGAGGAAGCGAGGGTGAGATGCCTGGAGCTGCAGCAGCTACCTTGCCACCAGCAGCTACCTTGCCACCAGCAGGAAGATGAAGATGTCAGGAGAGGGCAGAGCAGAAAGACTCCCAGAGAAACAGTCCCTGAGCCCGGGCACTCCCTGCCAGGACCCACACAGAGGTTGCAGTTGGAATGACCCTAATCTAGGAGACATTAATGGATGATTTACTTTACCCCATATTACAAAAAAGTCTAAATTTCTCAGTGCAAAGGATGTAGGTCTAGGTGGTGAGGAAGAAAAAAGTGGAAAATGACACAGCCCAGCTGTAGTTTCTCCCTCCTTCTGCTGGAAGTGCCCTGGAAAGAGACAAGTTAGAAGAGAGCTGGGAGAGCGAAAGGTTCAGGGGCACCCCACTGTCACCCCAAAGGATCAGAGTACTGGATGAAAGCGACAGAGCTCCTCTGCCGGGAGCAGAGAGGGGAGGAAGAGGTTGTGCAAAGCCCAAGGCTCCTGTGTGACACCGGAAGGATCGGAGTGTGTTTTGGGGGGCCCCATATAGGCTTCAGAAGTCAGCAACAAGAATAACCTCAATCCACACAGTCCAGTACAGTAACTACTAGTCACAAGTGGCACCTGGACCCTTGAAATATGGCTGTTCTGAATTGACATGTGCTACAGAGGCAGGATACACACAGGAAAATTAACGTAAAATATGTCATCAATAAGCTTTATATCATTTACAGGTTAAAATGATCGTTTTGGGATATATTGGATTAAAGAAAAGATAATATTAAAATGAATGCCACTTTTCTCTTCTTATTTTTTAAATGTAGTTATTAGAAAATTTGAAATTAGCCCCAGCTGGTGTAGCTCAGTGGATTGAGCATCGGCCTGTGAAACAAAGGGTTCAATTCCCCAGTTGAGGCAGGTGCCTGGGTTGCGGGCCAGGTCCCCAGGAGGGGCTGTATGAGAGGCAACCACACATTGATGTTTCTCTCCCTCTCTTTCTCCCTCCCTTCCCCTCTGTCTAAAAATAATAAAATAAATAAAATGTTTTTTTAAAAAAAGAAAAAAAATCCTTTAAAAAAAAAGAAAGAAAAGAAAATTTGAAATTACATATGCAGTTTGTACTGATGGTGTTGAGCTAGGTGGTTGACCCCTAGGAAGCGATCAAATGGAGCAAAGAGACCCCATCCATGGAGACTTTGAGGTGGACCTTCCCCGGTCTCCCATGCTGGGAAGGCCGTGGGCACATCTAGGCCACCTAATGTGCCCCGGATGGAGCCAACAGTGGCGTTATGTCTGCTGAGGATGCAGTTTGCCAGGATATTGGTGGCCTGCATGGTAGACAGGGAGTGGCCGCACGCGCTCCCTTACCCCGCGGCCCCGAAGGCCCAGTGAGGTTGAGAGTCGTGTTGGTGCAGGACTGGGGCTTCCCCCCGGCAGGGAGGTGAGATGCCAGACCAAGCGCCAAGTGAGTTCCAGGTAGTGACAAAACAGTGTTTGAAATGGTAAGTTGCGGGTTCAAGGCTGGCTAGGAAAAGAAGTAAAATCAGGAGTGAGGAGAGGGGGGCTGAGAGATTAGAAGAAAATTAAGGGTCTCAGGACTAAGGTCTTGCTGCAGTTGAAGAGAAGGCGCATTTCTGCAACTCACTTATTCATTTATACCTCATTTATCGTCCATCTCAGACAGAGACAGAAAAGCAAGAGCGTCCCTCGACCCCCAGGGTCTTGGTGTCAATCACATCTATTCTTGAAAAGGCTCCTTTAAAAACAAACAAGCAAACAAGCAAACAAACATTTCCATCAAGCACTCACTTCTGCCCCACTTACTGATTTGTCCCTGGAGACCTTCTTGAAGATGACGTGGTTTGGTGCAGCCTTACTGGTCTTCACGTTGGCTGCCATGTTATCTGTCCCCAGCCGCTCCTTCCGCCTCGGGATGCACGACAGGAGTTAGAGGCCTGGGGGAAGGTAAAATCGATCCTAAATAGAAAGTCGGCACATCCTAGGTGTAAAACCTACTCGTAAGACGCTGCGCTTCCATCCGACCTTTCCTCCTACCTGCCTCAGTATCAAGGTTTGATTAAAGAAGGTCTCTGTCTGGCTTGTACTGCACTGCGGTGCACTATGTTTGAAAAGCCATGTTTTAATTTTAATGGATAAGCCTCAAACATTTGTTTGTACACCTCACCAGGGAGTCCGGCTGGATGCTGGCGGGGAGGTTTTACTTGCTAACTCACCCTTAGTATCATACACTTGGCCAGGTTGACTTTAAAACTCCGTCCGGATGATGTCTGATGGCAAGTACAGTGGGAAAGGGTCCCGAAAAGCACAATGTAACCCCTCGACAAACATCACTTTCAAAATGTATTAAATCCCCAAATGTTATGTTCGGCAGTTCACAGTCGGTGGTGCTTTCCTGGTCCTGCTTCCCTCCCTCCTTCCCAGGAGTACTAACGATGAGGATGCTTCCTTGGCTTCTGGAACTCGATGCGCTCCAGTTTCCTTAACAAAGCAAAGTCCATGGGAGCTACACAGTACAGGTGAAACGGGGACACATGGACTCCACAAAAACACCCAGCGTCCTGAGCCTGGCTCCGCCCTGCCCTGCCCCCAGTGCCCGAGAAGGTTTGGGTGAGAGCGGTCACATACCTTGTGTGACCAGCCAGATGGGCCGGAGGAGAAGGTCTCTGTGCCCTCCGGGGTGGCCGCCAGCCGTTGCTCTCTACCCAGATGACCCCAGCGAGGCCCCTGGCTGACGTGTGTGGGGAATTTGTAGGGGATCTAGAGAGGGGTCCCAGCAAACAGGTCTCAATGCCTCAAAGCCAAGTCCCATCTAAGACGCAGAGTAGAAATTGGATTAGTGTCAGGATGGGAGAACGTGTCATTTCAGCAGTTCCAGGCATTAGGCCAGGGCCTCCTTCTGGGGCGGAAGGGCTCAGAGGCTACAGTCACAGCGCTCCGTTGGGAGAGGGACAGTGGCTCAAGGAAAGCTGCTTCTTAGCCTAACCCTCTTTGGGTTCTGGAAATAGACCGATTATCCCTTCGAAGGACAGGGGATTTTTGAGTTCTCAGCACACTTGATAAAACTCAGCAGACGGCGAATGCAACCTTGGGGGCAGGGATATAAAAAAGGTCAAGGAGATATGTCAACCTCAAGATGAGCCCTCGTGCCAGACAAGCCAAACCAGACAGGTCTCGCTCCTCCAGCCCACTGTCCCTTGATGAGGTCACGAGTTCCGTCCGTTTCCCCAATGTCTCTGGGATCTGTCTCTGGTTCCACAGACCCTCCCTGCGGGTTCACGGCAGCCGCACTGCTTTCCCTGGACCGGAACGCCTCCTGCTGTGTCTGAGGGCACTGTCTCTCGGTCCCCACCCTCCAGGCCCTTCCAGGCCCTGCTCTGCACCTCGCTGCTCACCACATCCTACTGCTCGCCAGATACGGGTGCATCTTTAAAATTCCCCGCCCGTGGGCACGGCCCGGCACCCCCCAACCCCCACCCGCCAAACGCTGTCTGTGCCCACACGGTCCTCTCGTCCCCTCACCTCACTGGTTCGGCCGCCCTTCTGACTCCAGCTCAGCAGTCCCGTCCACAGGAGAGGCTTCGCCAACTCCAGCGCTAGGTTAGAGGCGCGGTGCCCTTGACACTTGCGTGGAAGGTTAGTTACTTCACGTCTCTCTTCCCCACTTGACTCTAGGCTTCACGAGGGCCGGGACCCACGCTGTTGCATTTCTCTCACCTTCGGATCGCAGTGCCCAGAACAACGGCTGCTCCCAGGAACCCCCAGGGAGTGACCGGAGGGCACGCTATGGCCACTGACCCACACGTTGGACTTGACCTGGTGTCTGGAGAGGAAGCAAGTCTAAGCAGAAAGCTTGTTTGGGGTGTTAGCATCTGTCAGAACATGCCAGTGGCGTCCCCGCTGAGCCAGGATGACCCCTACAGGGCCCTGCGTCACCTGGCTCCCCCACTGCCTCTGACCTTACAACTCACTACCTCGCCCGCTTACCTTCAGTCCACGGGCCTCTTTGCTTTTCTTCAAACCTGCCACAGGGTCTTTGCACTCCCTGTTTCCCCTCCTGGAACATTCTTCTCACAGATAGCTAGTCGGCTCTCTCCCTTCATTCCTTTGGGTCTTGACTTCACTGTCACCCTATGATACCCCCTCGCCCAACACTTTTATCTTCCTCCTCTGCATCATTTTTCTCCATATCACTTATCATCATCTTACGCACAAGGTAATTCTCTTTGCATTTTGTTTATTGTCCATCCCCCTACCACACCCTCGCTGGGATATAAGTCCCCGGAGTTCAGCAGTTTTCGGGGTATTTTTTATCTATCCTATCACCAGCATCTAGAATAGAGACCTCAAGATAAAAAAATTTCTAAGGGTGAAAACTTTTTTTTTAATAAAGCAATGCCAGCTAATAAATATAAAGCAAATGATGAAATTAGAAAAGCATCATTTGACCAATGGATTGTATTAATAATGCCTTTTTATTTTCTGTGTTTCTGATGTTTTGCTGTCTGGGGCCTTGCCGCCCCTGGGGTAAAGGCAGACTAACCGATCCACAGCCTACACACCTCAGCATCTCCTTGTCTCCCACTCGGAGCCACTGCTGCCCCACCCTCGCCACCCAGGGCCGGGGGTCGGACCACTGGAGACCGCGCCTGCACCCCAGGGCCTCTGAAGTCACTCAACCCGCCCATCTTGAGCCCGCTTACCCTGCCTCATCAGTTCTTTCCTGGAAGCCGCAGAACGGACTCTTGCTCACCTTTTCCCCTTGCTCCTGCTGCCGCCGACTGACCCCGGTGCTTCTTCAGGTGGCCCTGCGTAGAACAGCCTGCCCCTTTTTCGGGGAACTCTAACGGGCTATCATTTCATGGCACTTGTCTTCCGATCTGTTGGCCTCGCCATACCCACATAATACTGAAACCAGCGTTCTAAAATACCAATGAAGTTGTTGGTTTGGACAGAAATTATCCACCGGTGTCCAAACCATTAGGTGAAGGGTCGATGGGAAAATGGCTGTCCCTAGAGAACCATGGGGACGTTGTATGGACCCTGTGCTCGTCACAGGGGCAAGTCCGACGGCTCGATGGAGAGAAAAGGTGTGTCCACCATCCATCTCAGCATCTCCAATGCTGTCGGCCAGATGTGATGAGTCCCCTGGGGGTAACCGATGCCATCAAGCCTGAGACATGGCTCTAGTTTACGGGAAATACAAAGAACGGAGGAGCAAGCTAAATGATGTTACAAGACAGCTACTAGATGGATCCAGAAAGTAGCTGGTGTCTTTCCTAAGTCAGTGTCCTGGAAAAGCAATGGACTAGATCGAAAGGCGCTTAAGGGACTCGGTATCAGATGTAATGTTGGGTCCCAGGTCGGATGCTCAAATGGACAAACAGGATATAGAGGACACTTCGGGTCCACTGGGAAAATCTGAATATACTCTAGGTGACAGGTAAGATGGAAATATCTAGATTAGGAAAACAGAGATTGTGACTGAACCAAGGTCACAGGATGAAATGTGTAGTATGATCGGATTTAGCAAACACACAGTCTATATATATATATACACACGCATATTTATATATATATACACACACACGTGCATGTTTTCATACCCATTACATGTCCAATCGGCAAAGACATACACTAAGGAGCTA
This sequence comes from Mormoops blainvillei, assembly GCA_004026545.1. NCBI lineage: Eukaryota > Metazoa > Chordata > Mammalia > Chiroptera > Mormoopidae > Mormoops > Mormoops blainvillei. The sequence continues at coordinate 24,801 of PVJD01005896.1, forward strand.
ACAGCAGTAGTTCAGAAATGTGGCTTTGGGCAGTTGTTCCCAACCCCTGGCCTCTGCTTGGAGGAGAAATGAGAAAAATAAGGATACTATTGTGAGTGTTCTCATAGTATTAAAATGTCCTGTTTCTTCCTCTCTGTTCTTACTGAGGTATCCTTGACGTAGGACGAAATGCACTCATTTTCAGTTTAGTCTGATGAGTTTACGCACCACCACGATGAAGGCATAGGACACTTCATCACCCCCGGAGGGTCCTTGGCCCCCAGTTCAGTCACCCCCTCCACGGACTCCCCCCACCCCAGGAAAACGCCAATCCGCCTTTGCCTTTAGTTTTGCGTTTTCTAGACTTCACTATGCTTTGGACCTTGGGAACGGTAAAGCTGGGACAGCACAATGACCACCCACGGGCGACACCAAGATTCGGCCATGAACGCCTTGCTGCCCGCGGTCACGGATCTTGATCGCTTTTTCCCTTCGGAGCCGTTTGAAAGGAAGCTGCAGACACCACGACACGTGATCCATAAATGTTTCAGAAGGCAGCCGCCATGCAGATCAACGACACATCCTTCCTTCTAGAAAATGAAGATGATCATAGATGGTCACTTAGGGCAAAGCATCTTTACTTGGCCACAATAAAAAAGTCACCAGTCTTCTACAGTGCTTTTGGGGGTGTACTACTGGTGTGTAAAGTCCCCAAGTCTGTTTCTCTGGGGTTGGCGTCCTGTGAGTTGGAGCCAACCCGCCCTGTGTTTCCTCTCCTGACACCAAACCCAGCCGTGGCTGACGGGGGTGGGGGGCGGGCAGGGATGCTCAACTAAGAAGCTTAGGGCTTTGGGGTAAGGTGGTCGGCTCAGGGGTTTACTGGGGCGCAGGCCTGAGGAGCACCGGTGCGCTCTGCTGACCGCCAGCGACAGGGTGAGACCTTGTTTCTCGGCGCCTTGGTCTCACAGCAGCACGGAGCACTTGAGAAGTTCGAGGCGACTCTATTTACGAAGAGTGCCGGGGAATGGGAGCTTTTAAAAGCCACCGTAACTCCAACAGGCACTCTGTCAATTGACCCGGAGGACAGAGGGTTGTTATGGGTTGGGCCGACTTACTCTGGAAATCGTCAGTGGACTCCCGTGGGTTCTCAGGTGGGCAGAGGCTCTCAAGGAGCACTAGTCCGCACCCCAGCCCTTGCTTGGATCTTCTCTGCCTCAGCCATGGGAGGTTGTTGAATGCTTCCGGGGATGAGGAATCCACTATCACCTTTCTTTGAAACAGCACGAAGTGTGAGAAAATTATGTTAGGATGGAACCGGTCTCCCTTCTACTTCTCTCCGTTGCTCCAAGTTGATCTAATCTCTTTCACGCGTGACTCTGTCACAGTTAGAACACAGGTGCTCATTCCTCACGAGCACTGGAACCCTCTCAGCACCGTGGGGTCCTACCCCAAGGCAGATTTCAAATGTCCCCCTGGAGGCTTCGCGCTGGGAATGGTACGGGAACAGTCCAGGTTTCCGGGCAATAGAAGTATGTCTGACAAGGAGCCCCAGACTGGAGCCCTGGGGTCGGAGGCTCACTGATGGGTCCACTGCGGTCTTCAGGAAGTAGCTGGGCCTCCCTGCCACTTCCTTTCCTTTACCTGCAGAAGAGGAACCCACGACGTGTCTCACACGGTTGGGGAGAAAAGATGAAGTGCTGTGCAGAGCAGAGGCAGAGGATCCTGATCAAGACTTCCCCGTCCTCCGAGGTGCTTCTTCGCCTTCTGCCCAGGCCACATGCACACTACAGGGGTTTCCATGGCCATGAAGCTGCCATGGCACAAGAATTGGACTCCATCACAAATCGAGCTGCTTGCTCCTGAAGTTGGCAAAATTAGGTCGATGTTGGTAGGAGAGGCCTTGTATGCCAGGAAGGTTTGTGTCCCCTCCAAAATTCACGCGTGGAAGTCCTAACCCCCAGTGTGACAGGATTTGGAGATGGGGCCTTTGGGAGGCGAGTAGGATGGAGAGAGGTCTTGAGGGTGGGACGCTGATCTAATAGGATTAGTGTCCTTCTAAAGAGATACTCATTCTTCCCACTCTCCGTGTGCACAAAGGAGTCACGTGAGCACGCAATCCAAGGGCAGCAACCTACAAGGTAGGCACCTCGATCTCAGACTTCCAGCTCCCACAAATGCGAGACGCGAGCTCCTGTTGTTATAACAACTCAGTTAATATTTTTTTTTCTGGCAGCCCGAGCTAAGACACGGGCTCATGCTTTTCTTCAGAGCAATGAACTGCTATAGATCAAAAAAGTTTGGAAAAAACTGACAATAATCCAGTTAAGAAATACCCTTTATTTTGTTGGCACACAATCGAGGTAGTGGCTGTACAGTACTGTGAACGCACAAAATGCCACTGAATTCTTCCCTTTAAAACGGTTATGTGGTTTCCAATTCAATAAACTTAAAAAAGTAAAAAACAAAACAAAACACATTTTTTACATTGTGACCCAGTACATACACATCTACGTACAGAACCAAATTTCTACAAAACACGGTTTACCCTTTCCGTGTGGCTTCTTCACACATTTGTGAACCATTCTCCCTTGTTCTCACTCTTCCTTTCCGCTGGTTATATGACTCACACTCCTGGGGCTGCTGGGTTTGTTCTCGCTGATTCAATTCTACTAAATAAAAACTCTGAGTGCCCAGTCCAGGACCCGCACGTGGGTGTTGAGCACATGGTTGTTCCGGAGGCTCCAAAAAACCCTTAGAACCATCTAGACACGTCCACCAGAGAACAGCAGCCTCAACGCTTCCCAACTAGAGACCAGACTGTTTACAGCCTGTCTTTTTACCAGCCTGGCTCACAGGCGAACCTATCTGTTGTCTCTTAAAGCCATTTCTCTAAAAAAGCGAAGCCTGAATCCCCCCACTCTCTGCTCCATGTCACAGGGTAGGAGCAAATCCACACAGTGCTGCGCAGGCCTGCTGTTCCCACGTGGGACATCACTCATAGGAGGAAAGCCGGTCAGCCTAGCGTGGGATGTTGAAAACAACCAGCAAGAGCCCTAGCTGGTGTGGTTCAGTGGATTGAGTGTCAGCCTGCGAACCAAACGGTCGCAGGTTCAATTCCCAGTCAGGGCACTTGCCTGGGTTGTGGGCCAGGTACCCAGTAGGGGGCACGTGAGAAGCAACCACGCATTGCTTTTTCTCTCCCTCTCTTTCTCCCTCCCTTCCCCCTCTCTAAAAACAAATAAATAAAATCTTAAAAAAAAGAAAACAAAACAAAACCAATCAGCAAGAGATACTGTTCTAGAATGAGAGACGCTAAGAGACGGAGAAGAGTGCAGACCTTAGTGCCGACAATTGCCAGGTCAGCTGCTGTGGTTCCTGTCCCTGCCCCACCCCCACACGGCTGGCGCCTGTGCCGTCTGCTCCAGCCAATGGATGGAACAAAGGCGACCCAAGCAGAGTAACCCAGGCAGAGTGACGAGCGCTTGCACAGTGACGCTGGCTTCCTGGCAGCGACATCCATGTTCCCCTAGCTGACTGACTGCACTCCGACAGCCGGGCGTGAGTGAGGCCACCCTCTGCCATTCCGCCTGTACTTAGCCAGCCCAGCCCACTCAGACACATAAGAATGGTTGTTTGAAGCCATTTCATTTTCAGGGAGTCTGTTATGGAGCAACAGCTAACTGGATCCAACTCAAACAAGCTGATCATAAAAAACAAATTGATGAGACCGTCAGGAAAACGTGAATGTAACCGGACAGTGAATGGCACCAAGTTACTCACAGTCCCACGAGGTACAAAAATAGGGTCTTACTAGTTTGGGACGCGTGCTGCTTTATGCGGACAGATGGCCTGCCCGAAACCTATGTAATTCTATTAGCCAATGTCATCCAATAAATTCAACGCATAAATTAAAAAGAGAAGAAAATGACATGCCTGAAGTTTGCTGTAAAATGCTCTGGTGAAATTGTTGTGACAGGTAGGGGAGTTGGGGCTCATCGCACCTGTCGCCAGCCTCCTTAGGCTCCTGACCCGCCCAGGGGTGGGTCCCCAGTGTGCCGCCCAGGAAGTCGGGTCTGAAGAGGGTCGTGTAGCCCTGGGCAGGGTTCACTAAGGAGAGAGGGTGTTTGAGGAGCGCAGTGTGGCTGGAGCACGCAGAGGACGGGGAAGGACCTGGAATGAAGACTGGAAGGGTTCAGGGGCACAAATGGAAATCAGTAGCTCCGGGGTAAGAGAATCGAATGTTGCTGAGGTGAGGGAGGTGAGAATCATTTTCTGGATCAGAGTTTGATCTTTTGCTGGCGTGTACACATAGCCTATATGTTTTTACAGAATCTATGCAAACACATCTCTCCCTTTACTCAAGATTTCTGAAGTTCATTGGCTTGACAATCTGGGCTTCCTCCTGTGGTTGGAGGGGGCGGGGGCAGGCAGGTCTGAGGATGCCCTCCGTCACCTAAAGAGGGCTCAGGATCTCAGACGGCTTCTTGCTGAGATGCAAAGCTTTTCCCAGCTGTAAAACGGGGTACAACGCAGGTCTTACAGTTTGTGATGCTTGGTTTCCACAGCCCAGCACACTTCTCTCCTGACACCCCACACAAGTGTGGGGCCCTGAGTTCCCGCTTCCAATGTCCGGCACCTCCAGATCACTTTGTGAAGACATGCAGGTGGCTCTGCACACGCTGGCACGCTCCATAACCTGGGACTTCCCAACCCCCACCCCTGCCACCGTTGGGGCTCGGGCTGGTCCCAGCCCTCCATTTCCCCAACACAAAACTGCCATGTGCCATGACGTGGAAGACCAGAGGGGCTTTGCGAGACTCATATGATAAAGGTTGGGGTGTGCAGTCTGTGCTTTAAGCGTAAGGCATCCAACTTGATTTATTACACTATTTTGGGAACTGACCCAGGTAGTAGAAGTAATATATATTAAAACGACATTTTTTAATTCTCGGTTTCTGAGATATTTTTAACAACTAATAGTCAGTTTATTAAAAAGGTTAATTTCAGCATCTGCAATGGTGACTTCAGCCTTGACTCCCACCTCTGTGTGGAGGCTGATGGAAGGCATCTGCTTAACGCGCTCAGGAGGGCTGTGCGAGCCAGGGAGTCCTCATCCGAAACCAATCCCGAGTCACACAACCTTCCTCACAGGGAGTCTTTCTTGCAGGGCCTCTCGGAGTCTCGTTCTGCATCCGCGCTGCGCCTTTCACTCTGAGGTTCTTTTCCTTTGAGTCTCTGATCAGGTCGGCACACGCCTCCAAGGACCCAACGCTGTGGCTGGTCAGAGTAATTCTGATTTGGTGAATTGCCACCTCTCGTCCCACAGGTGTCTTCCCGAGACACGTTAGCATCTGCATCAAAGCTGACACTAACAAGGGAGCACACTAGCTATGACCACCCAGAAACCACCTGTAAAGTTAAAAGAACTCCTTTGCCCGCCTCCCACACCCCAGCTGAACCAGCAGCACTGGGGAAGGCCCCGACGGCCTCCCGGAGGGAGGGGGAGACCACGCGTGGGATGAGGTCACGCTCCACCACAGCAAGCTCACGCCGCCAGCTCAACCTTGGTGATCAGGTGACCCGAAACGCATTCCAGTGTGGATGGACCTCAAACTGAAACACCTCTGTCAAAAGCAGAGGGGGCAGGAATGCTCCCTCCGAGTCCAAAGAAAATGGGAGCTGAAGGTTGCTGACATGCTGGCTTTGGGCCTCCTTTACGCATGACGCCCTCCGTGCAGGCGACTTGCAAACGGCCCCTTCAGCGTTCCGGAGGACGCCGTCGGGGCCTCAGGCACCAACGGGACGTGGACCCGAGCTGCTCAGCTGAGCCGGCGCCCAGCCGGTGCCTCTGAAAGTGCAACGTGGTCACAGGGTTGTCTTTTGGGGGATTCCAGGGAGATCCCACTTTGTTAATGGCACAAGGCCACTAGCCAGGTATCTGAGCTGACACGAATAAACCACCTCTCAGGGAGGTCACTGATGCCCCTTCAGCAAAGAGGGCACCTGGAGGCCAGGAGACAGGCCGAGCTCACAATCGGTCCCGTGGACGCTCCCCCATGCAGGCCCAGGAACCTGAGCCTGCTGCCGGCGGGGCCGACTGCAGGGGTCACAGCAGCGCGCGGGGCTCGTGGCGTGCAGGGGCCCCAAAGCTAGCGACAGCCCGTCCCCGCTTCGGTTCAGATTTGTAAATGAGGGGGAACTGGAATGTTGACATTTACAGGCAGTGATGCCTTGACAAGGAGGAAAGACACCAGGACAGTATTACCATTATTTACAAATGGATAAATACCAGGAAAATAGATCAGAGAGAGCCATCCCCCCAAAGGATAAAGAAGAATAAAAAACTCAGCAACAGACATGGAGTTTGAAAAGTGTATAACAGCTTATTTATTTACAATCAAGTTCTGTAGGGCAACACAATTAAATAAATAAAAGACATGCCCTGGCCCGTGAATTTCAACTCCCCTCCACTGGAGCTCTCTGAGTGGCTGACAGAAAAGGGGAGGCCAGGGCGGGGCATGAGGGCAAGGGGAGCCCTGCCCTGTGGGAGAGGGGCCCCCCACCCCTCGCCAGGCTCTGGCGCTCACACCCATAGCTGTGCAGAGAGCAAGTGTGGGGGAAACAAATAAAGTGCAAATGAGAAAATGATAAAAAAAATATTGGTGTTTCTCACTGGAGGAACCAAAATTTTACACACAGTTCTAATGGGAAAGAAAAATGCTTAAAATAAAAAAACCCACAGGCCCGTTGTGCCCCAGCCTCAATCACAGCTCCTGCCACGGAAAGGCGACACCCATTCCCCACCTCCGGGAAGGGGCTCCCTGCGCTCTGGCACTGAGGGGGCACTGCACATGGGCTTGGCACAGGGGCAGTGGCCCCGAGCTGCTGGCTCCAGAGCTACCTTCAGGCCCTCGCACCCCGCGTCCCCTGCAGCTGTAATTTAAGACTGCGGCGTGCACTCACTTTCTGGGAAGGGACAGGGGGGTCCAGGGAGACACCTGCTCCAGCAGCACCCCCACATCTCTGGAAAAAGGGTTTCTGCACTTCCTCTAAAAAAACCCAAAAAACCGCTTCTTAACCAAATTGAGGTTTATGTCTTGACCAGGGAATAGACGGGTGTCAGGAGCTTTGAAGGGCAGTCGCTCTCCAAGGACAGCTTGGGAGACCTAAGACACCTGCAACCGTAATCAGGGGAGATCAGAACGGGAGCTTTACAGCAATGACACGAACGAGGAGGTGGACCGCAGTCCACTGTCGCCTTGGAAGCCAGAGCAGCCCCTGGGGGCTCCCTGAGGACGGGGTAATCCTGCTGGGGTTTCTGTTAATCCAATGATTAAAGCAAGTTTGCTGGGAAAGTGACCCCAAGGTGACGGGGCACGCATTCGGCCAGGACTGACTTTGGAGGAGGGAGAAAGCACAGGGAGACGCCCTGCAGTGCGGGCTGCCGTTGGCACTGCTGTGCAGGGGGGCCCCGGGCCGCCTCGCCCCACTGAGGTACAGAGGTCAGAGCGAGCAGAGTTGCCCACGGAATGGAGGCGGTGACCCGCGCCTCTGCCCACTTGACACAGCGGCAGGGACTTTGCAGTGCTGCTCCTCCAGGCCGTCAGGGACCTCAGCCCCAACCCTCACAAGCCCCCTTCAAATGAAGGCCACAGTGCCACCCGGCTCCCACTCTTCTCTGGAGGTCAAAGCTAGGCCCACACACCACCTGCCAGGAAAGGGCCGCGGCCCAGCGCTCCTCAGGCCTCAGGCTGCTCTCGCCCGCGGAGGGGCCGTCAATAATCCGACCAGAGCACAGCTTTGCTTCCCTTGTCCACACTGACGACGTGGGAGCCGGAGGGGGACCAGGCCACTGCGTTGATTGACGAGCTTCAAGGGGAGAGGTGGGAACGTCGGTGAGGTCCCAGTGAACTCAACACCGGGCGCCCGCGCAACTGGGGCCAGGGCTTCTCCGCGCCGCCTCGCTGGCCAGGCCGCCCCCGCAGGGCGGGCACTGAGTAAAGAGCGCAGAACGCGAAGGGGCCCCGCGCTGCACGTCGGGAAGCGGTTAGGGAACGGAGGGAGTCAGGCCTTATCCAGCCCTCCCCAAGGGGAGAGCTCTGAGAGAACTAAGAGTGCAGCGGCTGGGGAGCAGGAGTTCCATCACTGCTCTTGGGGTGCAGAGAGGTGGTTACGGAGGACACTCAGGCCAGGATTCTGACTAGCAGGTGGGCTTGGGTGGATGGAGCACAGCTAAGAAAAAAAGGAGCTTCCGGGAAGAGAAGAGGATGTTTGTTTCTCTAACTTTTCCTCTAACAGCCGCTATTCTGACTGCTCGGCCGGGAAGATTGTGTATGATAAATAACTTGGCAGCGCACCGCCACCTGCAGTGCTGAGTGGCTCAGCTCCCAGCACAGCCCGGAGCGGACACTGCCCTCGTGCGCGGACTCGGTTGGTGCCCAAAGGGAGCGTGGTCGCAGGGATGGAGTCACAGGACCCCCCCACAACCTCAGAGGGGCTCCCAGGGCTCATCTTACCCATGGTGCTTGGAGAGCACTTTCTCCACTTTCCCGGAGAGCACACCCCAGACGTAGAGAGAGCCCTCGGCTGAGCCGGCTGCCACGTAACTGCCGTCAGGGCTGGAGAACACAGAGGACAAGACACAGCGTCAACCTCCCACCCCAACTTGGCATCCTCACGGGCCTCCTCACAGGAAGTAATGCTTACTCTTCATTTATGAGCCAAACACAGGACCAGTCCTGTATACCCAGAAGTCAGGACATGTCACACACACTTGTTACCTTGGCCTCACCCCATGGAGAACGCTGCTGCCACGTTACTTTTCGCAGTCCCCAGTCCCTAACTATCTCTCAGGTTCACACACAACACACGGGGAGATCAAGGCAACCCGCAGTGGCAGGGGCTTCTCCATGTTGCTGGCCCTGACCGTGGCAGCGTATGTGGGAGAAGCGCCGTGCACGGAAGCAGGCAGAACTGGGAAAGGGAAGCCGCCCCCTTCCCTAAACGCTCTCACAGTCCTTCTGTAAATGCAGAGTCGAGCCTGCTGAGTGCACAGCTAACCAAGTAGCCAAGCATTCCACTTTGGTGCAATCAAAGAGGAACACTGGGAAGGACGGAGACAGCGACCACGACAGTGACCTCTCATACTGAACTTACAGAGTCACTCTGGGACACTCAGGCTGAGACACTAACTCTGGCTCACCTTCTCAAAGGGAAAAATGCCCATGTTCTAACCTTTGAAATGACCCAAGGTAGGAGGTAGGACGGGCAGAAGGAGCAGCCCCACTAACCTGAACACGACCCTCGTCCAGTCCGAGCCGCACTTGAACCCCGGCGCACTGAAACAGACAGAGAGCCGTGTCACCTTGACAGCTCGCAGCACTCGGGGTCTGACAAGAGGGCCGGGCCTCTGGCCTTCGGGAAACCCTCAGAAAACCAGCAACCCTCGCACACCCAGACCGGCGCATCTTCAGTTACCTAAACGTCTGTCTGACCGCATTCACTCGGAGGTCAATGATTTTCAGCAGGTCATCGCGGGAGCAGCTCAGGAGCTCAGTCCTCTCCGGGTTTAAGTCCAGGGCAGTGACCCTCCCCAGCAGCTCCAGCTCTCGGACCACAGTCTCTGACCTGCCAGGGAAGTAGGGAGTCTGAGAAATGCACACGGAAGTGCCAGAACTGCCCCGTTGTGACCAGGATGTCATGCCACAGAGAGAAGAGGGGAAAAGGCATGTCAACAAGGAGGCAAAGCCCTCCCAGGGCCGCGAATGCGTCCCCAGCCTTCAAACGTAGCTCGGTGCCCACTTGTATTGCTCTTCCGTCAACAGAGTCTACGGGCATCGTTCCGGGTGCTAGGGCTCTGAACCCGGTAAGCGCTCGTCTCCAACGATACAGTTGGATCCCATCAGAGCTTCTGATCGGCATGCACTAACCAGGGCTCTATCCAAATATGGAGAAAGTGGGGGGCTTCTCACGGGCTTTCTGGCACACAAAGTTCAGCTCAGGCCCCCCAAGTCCTTGGTGGTGCTAGACATGAACCTGGGACTCTAGGGCAGAGTCACCGCACTCTGCAGGTCCCTCTTCATTTTATTCTCCTGATTCTCCCCTGGGTCCCAGGCCACTGCCAGGTCTGGGAACCAGTCCTAGGCAGGGCCCTGTTGCTGAGACAGCCACAGGAGGTGGGGACCCTTCTGTGGGCGTTTCGTTGCAAGCTTTCAAGGAAACGATTTTCCACCACAAACCACAACCAAGTAAGAGCGTTTATCTCAGTGCTGGTTAAGTACGCGGCTGAAGGCAGGCCCCTCCTCTCCCTCGGGACCCGGGGCCTTCACCTGTCAGATTAGGGGGAGGGCCCGGAGACTTCAGCCATCCAGGTTAACTCTCAAATTCCATGGTTTGGCTTTAAAAAGCTGACCAACGGTCACGGGTAAGCCACGAGCTTCATGCCAGGCCTGCAGAAGCCTTACCTGTCGCCATGCCCCTCACTCCCCACCGCGCACGGCCGGCCACTTGGCCCTGCCTCAGCTGTCCCCCACCCAGCCGGGTCGCCAGCCACGTCTTGACAAACCAGCCCCCTCCCACTGGACTCCTGCTGCCTGCCCCCGTCGCTCCCCAAGCCCTGGCCCACCAGCAGGACCCCCGGCCTTCTTGCCCCAGCTGGTCGTCCTCGTTGGGCACCTCCTGAAACGCTGTCCTCTTACTGCTCTATGCGCCACCGTCCAACCAGCCTGCTCTGGCGCCTTCGAAGCCCCCGCTGGGGACCCCCAGCCTCTCTCAGAAACCTTGCTCTCGTTTCCCTGAGTGTCTATGAGAGACCACAAACTAATGTCCTCTCTCAACACATCCCTGCACCCTCTTCCCGATTCTGTCGTTTATTCCATCTTGCTTTAATTCTCCTTCCTACCCCCCACATCCAACTGGGCACCAAGTCCTGTCTGAATTCTCCCTCGAGTGGAAGACCCCACGCCTCCCCCTACTGCTTGGGGTTCAGGTCTGCATACACCCTCTGATTTCCCTGCCGCTCAAGACACCCTCTGAAACTGCCACCCACACGGCCCCGGAGACTCCCACAAAGCAACCCCCTGCTGAACACCCAATGGCTTCTACGACCAAGTCTTTTACAAATGGACGTATGAAGCCCGTGGCCACCTGGTCCCAACCCACTGTGTCGGTCTCTTCTGCCCACAACCCGGCTTGCCCTGTCTCGGCCATTCCAGGCCGCCCTGCTGTTCTGGCCGGGAACGTCTCTCAGGGGCTTTTCTGCAACGTGAAGCTGTCGCCTCTCAAGGTGAGTCCCGAGGCCTTCGCCACCAGCCTCGGCAGAGGCGCCTGGCTCTGTCCACGTCAGCACACAGGGCACACCTGTGCACCCCACCCACCCGCCTGCCGGGCTGATCATCTTTGTTTGCCCGGCAGCGAGCAAAGCGCCCGGCAACCGCACAGCGCACGTCTGTGGTTGTTGGCCACGACTGTCTACTTCACGGTAGAGAATATCAAACTGTTAAAATAAATGTGGCCGGGAGCTTACTTCTGCGTTTCCAGGAATTTTAAAACCACAACCCACACACAAAGCATCACAGTTCTACCGCGTCCGGCCCTTCTCATCTGCCTCCCCACCTAGCTCCGGGGTGTTATACCGGATGTCCCAGAAACGAATCTTCTTGTCGAAATGTCCACTCATTACACACTGCTCCGTGCAGACGATATCATTGCAGCTGGACCCTGCAAACACGGTCTTTATGCCTGAAAGAAAACCGGACACCAGTGATCAAGCAGAGGCCCCTCCGTGGCTGTCCACATAACCTCACTGCCCTCTGCCCTCAGGTCATCAGAAATACTCATTTAAATAAAGTCTCACACACGAGAAACTGCCCCCACTTCAGCTCTGTTCTGAATATGAAAGTGGACTTGCGTTCACACTGCATCACACCAAACAAACGCTTTGACATAGAAACAAACACCCCTGCAGTTAACGTCTAACTGCACACACAGAGAGACCGAATTTCCTCACAGACTTTGCTGCGCAGATCCCAGAGTTTGAGGGTCCGGTCATGACTTCCAGAAACAATACGCGCATTGTCCAGCAGGAACTTGGCAGAGAGCACTTTGCCGCTGTGTCCCGTGAGTGTGTGCTAGGAGAGAGAGAACACGCCGGGTGAGCCCGGGCAAGGCACACCGCCAGGGCCAGCTTCTCCCAGCACCACAAAGTAGAGGCGGAAACGCCCAGAAAGCCTATCCATGGCTGCTGCCCAGAGGCGAGGTATATAAATAGGAAGAGGATAAATCTCCCATCACAAATAACTTAAAAAAAACAAAACAAAATAACCCCACAAAACAAACACTCAACATCACTCGTACAAACTTCGCGCTCCCCCACTCTCAAAAAGGGAGGGCAGCCGGAGGGCCTTCCGGAAACAGGCCCCACTGCAGAGACTTTCCCATGCTGCTCTCGTACCTTCTTTGTAAGCCCGGATGATATCAAATCACAAAATTTTACGAGCCTGGGATTCAGCCAGCGCTTCTGAAAGTCAGTTCCCAATTTAAAGGCAGGGCAGTCAGGCTCACAGCAGGCACGTCAGGCCTTACAGGCAGAAACATCAGGTCTCGTAAACAACCGAAAGCCCTGGAGGTTCTGCAAGCAGAGGTCTCCGCTTGGAAGTCAGATCAGAACCAGATCCCACACTCCCCGCAATCACATCCCTTCGCAGGCTGGCTGTGGGATGCCAACCACGTGTCCTCCCCGGACTCGCCAAGGGACACAGACTTGGGACATCACCAAGTGTCAGCTGCTCTCACGCCCGTCAGCGCACTGCTGGAGCCTGAAGGGATGGGAGTGAGGCGGCTGGGGATGCTGAGGGTGCAGGGAGGGGGCCCGGGGAGTCGGCCCTTTTACTGCTCATCACTGACCTCTTATATTTGCAGAACCGCAGAGGTTCAGAAGGTATTCACTGATGTTTTCTAATTAAAAATAAAATAAAATAAAATAAAAAAGCCTTTTAGAAGACCCTAACACACTTCCCTCACTGGCAACAGCGGGTTCTAACCCCACTCCCGAAGACGAGACTCGGCGCTCCAGAGTGCGGTCCAGTGTTCAGGTGTCAGAATCTGGGCTCTGCTCTGGGCCAAACGGAGCGGTTCCACTGAGTGTGGGAACAGAAAACTCGGCCACACGAACTTCCCCCTTTCTAAAGAGAAGTCTGCATGGTTTCTCACGTGCTCCACCCACAGCAAAGCCTCTCGGAGTCTGGGACCGATGTCACAGCTGTGCAGCCAGGTGGTGGCTGCGCTGCAGCAGTATGAAAGCTACTGACCCTGCTGGGAAACGCAAGCAAGTGCCAGCAACCGCGCCAGCAACCACCGCAGCACAGGGACGCGGCGGCTCGGTGCAACGCATCCGGTCTGTGCACACCACGGGGAGACGGGAAGTCTGGGTGCGAACTTCTCATATCATGTTAAGTATGTCCTTAGGAAAGAACTATTTCATCAAAAAATGAAAGTTCTGTCCTGGCCGGTTTAGCTCAGTTGGTTGGGCGTCATCCCACAAAGCAAAGGTTCTGCAACAGGTTCGGTGGTCCCCGGTTGGGGCGTGTACAAAAGGCAACCAGTCGATGTTTCCCTTTCTCTCTCTAAAATCAACAAACGTGCCCTTGGGCGAAGATTAAAAAAAAATAAAGTTCTGCGCATCGCACTGTTTTCCATACTACAGATGTAAAATCCCACTTCACAAACGGAGGAAGACATCGCTCAGGAATGGGCTATGTGAACGCACTTACTTTTACATGCTCTAAAGGTCCACATTAATATTTTCATATATTTCATTTGAAAATATTCCTAAAAATGTACATACTGGTTTTGTAACACCATAGCATGAGCAGTTTCTCATGCAAAAGCTGAAACTGCACAGGCCTTGCCGGGGGTGGGGGGGTCACACTGATTTGACCCTGCATGGCCTGGGTCAAACTTAATGTGAGGAGTCTCTTCTTCCCCTGGCTCGTTTAGGAGGATGAAGTGAGGCTCATGGGGGACAGCATTAACTCTTTCTTCCATGTGGTGAGATGAAAACTTAATCGAAACTTCCCTGGCCAGCAGACACTGAGGCCACTTTAAAAGTTTCATGAAAACTGATCTGCAGTGAACACCTACGAGCACACGAGAGGAAAGCTGTTATTTCTTAGCTCTTCACATGCGTTGTTGGCTTTAAACGGTTTGGACCTCTGCTCATCTTATTCTTGGAGGCCCAGCCAGACCTGCCTGAGGCCAACCAGCTCCGTCTCCATGTTCTTGATTGTGGGGAATCGAGCTTCCTGTAAGCATTCACTTTTATCATTAAAAAAGTCCTTTAAGTAGATCAGATTTATTAAAAGTGCTTTTATCCACTCAGTGTTTTTGATATTTATTTTTAATATTTAGTTTTAACACTATTTTCAGGTTTTATGTTCATTTTTTCAGCAAGGACTCACAAGACAGGGTGCAGTGGGTTCAGCTGTCACAGCAGCCAAGGCCCACATGGGGAGGGAGGCTCTTCGGAGGCTCCCATGTCCCACAGCGGACCCCAAGGGCTGCCCACCACACAGGCAGCCCCGTGACCATCAACCAATGATAGCTGATCCCCCCAAAAATGCAGAACTTGAGAGTTTCTGAAATAAATGCCATCATCCGAAAGCCAGTCCTCCTGGTGGTCACTTCTCCACATCTCTGGTAGAGGAGTGGGCAGGGCAGGTTCTGGAACCCAGTTCCTCCAGTCACACCTCAGAGAGCACTGATTTTAGGCTGCTGAGGGGTCTACACCGCAGCTGGTACTGAAGGAGTCCTGCCATGGGCATCTTTCAATGCCAGGCTGGTTCGAGGGCCCCCGTTCCGGAAGGGCGTTAAGGCGCACACTCACCCAGTGGCTCTTTGCGGCTGGCCTCCCCCAGCACCATTCCCGTGTCGTGAAAGCTGCGGAGCTGCTGGCCAGGGCCTGGGAACTGAGTTCCAGAAAGCGGATGTGCATTCATGTCGACCCAACACCTTCTGTCGCCTGGGGTCTAAGTGAGAGCCACGGTCCCAAGAGCAGGGAGCCCACTTACTTCCAGATCCTGCGAAGAGTTTGGTGTGCGACAAAGGCCTCCTGATCTTGTCACACATTTACCAACAGGACATGGCCGTGAGGAGACCAGGGGCCCACAAGGCCAGCTAGTCCAGCAAAGGAGGTAACAGCCCTGATGCCGGCCCGCCGGCCCCACAGGCTGCGCTGGAGCTCCAGCACCTGACATAGCCCTTTCCCACGGAGCTCAGGCCGCCTTTGCACACGTGCGCACTTGAAGTTTCCCAACAGTATGACCTCTGCCTTCCAGAACTGCCTCGCCTCCAGGTCCCCTTCTTGTTACGTCAGACCCAAAGGCTGACGGCCACCTGTACAGAACTCCACCAATCAGAAACCACCGTCCTGCACAACTGGCCAGCCCCTCAGCTGCCTGCCTTTCTCTTCCAAGGGCCTCAGATGTCAGGAAGACTGTAGGGTCGCCTTCACTATGGCAACAGTTTTGCTGTATCTCAGGCTAGAATAATCTGGGCTGATCCAATACAGGAAAGAGCACAGGTCTTGACTCCAATTCTCACCTTTTTACTCGTTAACTATAGGACCTCGGGCCAACCTGAGCCTCAGTTCCCTGGGCTGCCACCCACTTCACCTGGATGCCCAAGGACTGAGAGGAGCCCTGTTCGTAACATCCGCAGGCCTGGGGCTGACGCACAGAAGCCACCCAAGAAAAGCTCCGTTTACTTCAGGTAAATTAACGATTGCAGACCCTTGCAACCCTCTCCTAAAACATCCAATAAGCAACAGAGGGTTACATGGAGTGTGACAGACCACGGGGCGGGTTACAAGGTTGCTGTGAGAACAGGCTGGGGCACCTTTTCCATGTTCAGAGCGCAGAACCATCACGCTTCCACTGAAAGCTCCTTCAAGCCTCTGAAGAGACGTGAACCGCTGCCAGAGGCGAGTCCAGCCCTGCCCGGGGGGCCCCGGTAGCCCACTCGGCTCCTTCGCTTGGATGGGAACATAGGCAGGCCCTTCAGCTGTCACAAGAGAACATGGTCTCTGTCGTCCTCCTGTCTCAGACTCTGAATGTGTAGCCCTGGATCTTCTCTCAGCCAGGAGTAAGGAATTACCCCACTTCGTATCTGCTGGCTTCTAATACCGGTCCCTTCCCACGCAGTTCCTTCAAGGGAAGGCCGTTTCCCAGGTGGACACACAGAGCTGCTGTCCAAGTTTTTTGGTAAAATGCCTACCAATGTCAAGTTCCTCCTCCATCTTATCTTTCAGCAGCCCTTATTAATGAGGTCACGTGAAGACTCCTTCAAGCTTAAGAAGAAAAACCAGTCTCCAAATCAAGCTATGGCTTTCGTTATAACACAGGTGATATAACCTTCCAGTTGTGGTCTGTGGTGGACTCCAAGAGACTTCTCGGCAAGTTCAGGTTCAGATGCAGCTTTCCTCCGCATCGGGCCCCATCACCCTCCCTTTCCCTTCCACCCGACGCCCTGCGTTAGCTGTCTCAGTCCTGCTGCCCCGCATCGCAAGCGCACCCACATTTATGTCGATAGCCTACTTTCCATCCATGCTCTGTGACTACGACCAAGTCTTGGAGCCTGTGAGAAACTAAGTATTGGGTTGGCCAAAGTCCATTTTTCCCCCTGTAAAACAAATGACACATTCTTCATTTTCACCAATAACTTTATTGACTTGGATATTTTGAGTATGTGGGCTGTCTTCCACTATTGGCTTCTAGTGGATAGAGGCCACAGTGCTGCAAAACGTCTTCCAATGCATAAGACAGCCCCACGACAATGAATTATTTGGCCACAATGTCAATAGTATCAAGAAACTTCACAAACCACTTCTGACACATTTGATCAGTCACGGCACCTTCTCCATACACTGCACAAATCTTTTATTTTGCATTTCAGTTGTGTTTTTACTTTTTGAAATAATAAAGCATAATACATTGAAAATGTTGCATATTTTCTTCCATCTTCAATATTAACATGGCTACACAAAAATTAACCAGTTTTGATGCTTTTTCCTTTTTTAATGCACACTGATATGGTAGCTGTCACAATGCAATCTAACAAAATTGTTTCACATGAAGTTAGACAACTAATCACTACGAGAGCCATCGTACAGAAAAAAACCAATCGGACTTTTTGGCCAACCCAATATCTGCTGGCACTAAGATCACTGAAGCTAAGCTAAGGCTGGTGTCTAAGAAGTACCTCGTTCTTATGAACAGGAGTGTCCCAAACCTTTCAGAGAAATGTGAGGGCTTCCTACTGCAGGTGTTTTGAAACTGAATCTTGGACAAAATGAGAGTATAAAGTGGCAACAAATTTTCCCAAGGAGGAAAGAAAAGGGCAGGGGAACCACGCATGATTTTCAGGAAAACACACACAATTCTCCTAAATAAACGGAACCGCCACTGCCTACCCGCTATTCCTCAATAACCACGTGAAGTTTGGAGATCATAATGGTTTTCCCGACTGGGTCTTACCCGTAACCGGTAATCATCCACCGTCCAGATCCGGCTTGCAAAATCATTTGAAGCTGCTAAGAGGTAAGATCCCTGTTGGAATAAAGGGGAGAAACAAATTTCAGCCACAACAGAGGAATTCGGTTCACACAGGACAAACACCGCAATAATCAAGCCCAAGAAGGTATGGCTGTCTAAAACTACACACCTGATCCAAACACCAACCATTATCGCCAGTGTCTGTCAACTCGCCCGTGTGTTACATTCAGCTCTTTCTCCTCAACTTGCTCAATCTCGCCTGAGTGTTGCAGAGCCCTCCGGGTCAAAATGGAACCGGCTCCCTGCGTTCACTTCTCTCCCGCCGCCTGCCTTCAGTAACAGCAAGTACCAATTCCCTGCACCGCCCAAGCCAGAGTGCCCAGAGGAATCAATATCCCCTTGCCCCGCCTCTCAGCCACGCCCCGGAGATCTGCTCCTCTGTGGCTCAGGTCTAGCAGCACGCTCTCCTCTCCATCCAGAAGGCCTCGGCCCAAGCTGGGGCCTGTATCAAGTCCACAGAGCCGCTGACTGGCTGGTGACCGCAGACCTGCCTCCCTAACGCAGTCTTTGACTCGGTCAGCCCGGAATCTGTATTCTACTTGCATCCTCCTCTAACCTTGATTTTACTCAAGATGCACAGCAGACAAACCAGGTAAGTTTTTTTAAATTTTGAGACCCAGGTGTCTTAAATTGTTCCTGAACACCTCTAAACTCACCTATACCCCGGGGGTTGATACTTACAGCACTATCGAATTCAATGCTTGTAATTCCCGCGTTACTGCCAGAGAGGGAACCCTTGAGCTCACATTTGTCTGGATAAAAAGATGGAAAGACAGGAAGGTCAGGCCAACATGGAAGATAAAATAGGGCACCGGAAGTGCAACAGGAGCCAACTCCGTCATCAGATCAGCAGCGCTCTTGCCCCATCACAGTCACACAGCAGAACAGATGGTGTGAGACCAGAACACACTGAGTCAGTTCCTAAGAGCTGTGAATGTATAAGATGCAGAGCCTAGCATGTTGCATGTGCATTCTTTCAAAGAAATTTAGTGTAAATGTCAATCGATTTAGAGTTTCCTTCAGTTTTGTTACACCTCAGTAACATTTTCTAATTTACATAAATACATCTTTAGGTTTGACCGGTGTTGGTGCCAACTTAACGATCGTTTTGTAGAAACAGACCATCAAATTTTCAAATTCAGGTGTGATGGTTCCCATCTAAGGTCTGAGGAAGAGTTCTTGTTTTAGGTATGTGTAACCAGCTAGTCGTCAGAATGCCAGCTGCACTAGTGCGGGATTTCTGCGGTTTGTCCTGGCACTTGCTCCGTGCCCAGGACCCGGAGACTCTGGCAGTGCTCGCCCCTCTACCCAGCCTCCCTCACCAGCAGACCCGCCACATGCTCCTGGGCGCTGCTCTCGGGCAGCGCTGGCCCCCCACACGGCAGTGTCAGTGACACAGACAAACACGAGCTAGAGGGACACACGTCTCCACAATGACATGATTATGCTCCTTTTTTAAAGGGCAGTATAAAGATGACCTATGCAGACAAGCCAGGAAAATCATTAGGGGACTGTTCTAACCAAATTCATAAAAGGGGAGCACAGAACAGGAAACGTTTCCGTGAGCAGCCTTATCTCTTACTCAGTACTTCTAAACAGTAACCTGAATACGGGTATGGAGCTGTCAGATATACTTAGGACTGGGATTATTAACCCGGTCAATGAACCCAACCTCTAAATTTATTTGTAAAATATAGCACATTTAAATGTCTGTTCCTGGATCCTAGCTTTCATTAGATTTTCAAGAGTCAAAAAAGGCCAACATCCACTAATTAAGGCCTTTATTTAGATTACGCCTTTACAGATAAAATTATTACTGCAAATTCTAAGAAATATCTCTCTGGCTTATGCTCAAAATACTGGTCTGTTTGTATGGCAGCCGAAATGTAATAAATGATCAATAAATGCTATTCCACAAGAGAGTCATCACAAAAGACCAAACATCTATTAAAGCTCGTTTACATAGAAGGCACCAGGGGAGGGTCTGTGACCCCCACTGGAGCTTTTGCTTCTGTCGGAGTGAACAAGGGCGGGGACCCACTGGGCGGGAAGCGCCACTCCCCTGCGGGACAAGACTGCGGCCTGACAGGCTGTTTGTGGAATAAAGTCCCTACGATTAGTTAGGACACGGCCGATTATTCGTTCCTGAAAACTATAAAAAATGCTGCCAAACATTTCATGTTATTCCTTTAGAACTACGAGAAACTTTTACTTTATTAAAACAAATTATGCCTGGTACCTATTATATACCTATATTAATTTTGATGAGTGCTTACTTCCTCTTTTGCAGCAAAAATAGCAAATGTTGGTTTCTTCTAATTTTCTTATAGGTGGTCTTACTGACCAAGAAATAAAACAAAAGTATTTCTAGTGTTATTTCTATTTAGTCACAAGGCATAATCAAGCTACACCATCTGCTTAGATTTTCAAAAACCAAACCTCATAAAATTTCTATTCTTATGATACAGTTTTATTATTATTGTATAATAGTTTCAGCAGTTATCATTCCTAAGATGTTTCGAGGCAAAACAGCACAAATTCTAATGGGTTTCCACTAGCTGTAACTGCCAGAGATTTAAACTGCTGGGTCGCCTTCCTAAAAATCAAACGCCAGGGCAGGCGAGTTTGGGCCTTTACGGACTGTCCGCTCTGGCCCACGGGATCGACCGACTGCTCTTGCGCCAACCACAGACCAGTGACCTACAGGGCCCTTCGGCGGCTCCACCGCTCAGGGGAGGCTGTCGTGGAAAAAAACAAGGGACCTGCAGCCAAAAGGCCCAGCTCAGCCCCCAGGTCCCGCTTCTCCTTTGCCACAGGAATCACCACTAGCTGTGGGAATCAACTATGTAAATCCGGTAGGGTCCCGAGTTTTCAAATACGGGTGATGCCCAGCTTTCTAACTGCCTGGGGCGATTGTGAGAATCGCAGGAAGTAACAGACACAGGCCCACAGGAACCACTAACTTGGACGGTGGGCATGTGCTTGCTGTAACTATGGAAACTCAACAAAGTGGTTCCTATAAAAACCTTCTCAGCCTGCTCTTTGACCTTGCTTTATTAAAGGTATATGTATATGTAACCAAATCTCAAAATGTCGAAATTGCGCTATGCCCCAGCTCCAGAACTCTAACAGATGGCCTCAGTAGCTCCTCTTTCTTGTTCCGGTGCCATCCCATTCCTGAGGGCTCCGAGGTCATTTCTGAAACAAGGTCTAATCAAAGACCGAGTCTGGATCTCAGGGCCCTGTCTGATAAGCTGTTTGTTAAGTGCGTTTTTCAAGGCTGTGCCTACTGGTGTTATTAAGAGCATAAACCAAAGTTTCACGTGTAGTCTAATTAAGAGGCCACAACTGTTTCATTTTTAATTTTCCTTCTAAAACCTGTACTATCTTGGATGATATTCTGATTGTATCTATTTTAAACCTCCCCCCACCCCCCCAATAATTTCACAGCATTTTCTACCACTACTTGGAAACTCAGAGCAGCCCCCCTCGGCCACAAAGTGTAACTGAGAAGCTGATGACGCTCTGTCAGGCTCCTGACACCAAGCCGACCAGGTGCCGCCAACACCGCTCCCTCTGTACCTCCGCACGCCTCCCAGAGCTTCACCCTCCGGTCCATGCCTCCCGTGGCCAGCAGCCGGGAGCCGGGGCTGAATTGCACCGCGTTCACTTCCCCATCGTGCGCGTCCTGCAAGACAAGCACCCTCTCAGACCCACGCACTGTCCTTCCCACGGAGAAGGGGCCAGCCCACAGGTGTCTCCGCCAAGGATGACCGTTCAACCCTAAGGGGACGGGATCCCAGCATATACTGACGTGGGTCCCTGGCCCACGCTTTCCCAAGAGTCTATTATTGCTTTATCCTGATAGTTAACGGTTCCATTTATTTAAATACAGTGCAAAGCTTCTTGAAAAGGATTCAAAATCTGTATAAACTAACTGCTTAAAGTTTGTTTTCACATTAATTTTATTTCTTTTAAGAATAAGAAATTCCAATCTATATTCTGGTATGATCTTAATAGCTTTAAAGTTGAGACTGGGGTCACCTGCCTCTTTTGGTCTACACCGTGTGAATACCTATCTCACTGCGCGTCACACGGCACGGCTCTCCTGATAAAGAAAGCTGCCCTGGTTTTGCTAATGTGAGGATATTCTAGTACAGGATCCCGATGGGGTGGATGCCGGTGCTGGAGCCACACAGCAGTGTCCGAGTGGGGTCCACGGAGGCCCTTGTGTGTGTCAGTGGTGTGACCTCTGCCAAGTCTCTTAACTTCTGTGAAAGCGGACTTCCCTAGGTCTCGTGATCTAGGCCTGTGCCTGATCCAAGGCCTTCAACAGAAGTGGACAGGTGTTGTCTGGGGAGAGTTTCAATTCATCAGAAGGAAATGACTGAGTCCGGCATTGACACAGGAACACACGCTATGACAAGGGGGCATCTATGTTCAGGATAAGGGAAACCAAGTAAAAGGCATCCCATCCTAGAACGGGAAGAGAGAATGCTAGAAGTTGTCAGTATAATCTCCTCTCTTTAAGACACAGACTGACACATTTGTATTAATGGATGTCACCTGTAACTGAAACATAAAAGTTTTTTAACTCCCCACTTCTGTTTGAAAATTTCCATAAAAAAAGACCACAGAAAACATGGATTATAAGTGTTAGATCATTAAACAGGTCATCAATCATTTTCCCAAAAGGTCATTCTGGGAAGGCAAAAACCTCATCTTCATATTTTGCTCAAGGCTGAAAAAGATGCTAAAATATTACTGCGAGAATGACTCTATTAACTGACCAAAGGAGAAGGCCACTTTATTTCTTCGCTCGGTGATCTGATTTCCTACCCCTCCTCTGCATCCCACTGCTGAAAAGCTGCATGACCGGTGACCAAACTTTTTAGCTCCATTCAATTCCCTTCCTGGTCTTTGTTTTAAAAACTTTCTACTGCAGAGGTCTCAGATTGAAAACTTGAGATCATGCACCATCACGCCCACGGCTGCCACTCGTCAACCTCCTGGTAGCTGGTTCTGTTGGACAGTTGTCAGCTGTGAATCGCCCACTCTCAGACACACACACTGACAGGATATCCAGATTATCAGCTGCTCCACTGTCCCATGCACACAACTTCAGTGTGATGGGAGGAAAAAATGGGCTGCTGGGAGTGGAGGGCAAGGAAGGGACTGTGACTTTAGTGCCATCAGACCTTTTACCAATCATCATTGACCTCTGGGAGGTGCCTGGGCCTGTGCGGTGGGACTCTCTTGACAGTGTCCAAGGCAGTCCATCGCTCAGCCAGTTCACTGTGTGTACGCATCTAATTATTAAAGTTCCTCCTCACGCCCAGCATTGAAAGCTCCCCCATATAAATTCCATCCCACTTCTACAGCAAGTCCTTCTCCCGCCCGAAAGCTGCCTCCTCCAAGTCACATCGCACAACCCAAGGGTCGGCCCCACCGTCTGGGCTCTGCTCTTCCCGTCTGCCTGTCCACCCCTGCACGGCGGGCCCTGAGCCAGGCACTCTCATTTCCCCAGCTGCCGCAGTGTCTGTCTGCCACCCCAGGGGGGACCACATCATCCTTTCGTACCAGGGTCCAGCTTAGAACTCCAGCTAACAGCCCTACTGTCACAGCGGCTCCCGCCGGGGACTGCCCCTGCTTCCGACCATGTGCTCCTAGTGGTCAGAAGCCACACAGACACACGTATAAATCACAAAGCCAAGGGCTGCCCCACTGACCCTTCGGCACAGACCACTTGCCAGAGTCTGACTACTAATGTGTCACCATCCCTAATTAGCCTTTCTTTGCCCCATCCCTCCTGCCTCCAGCCGTCTCTCTCAGCCAGTCCTGTATCACAGAGGATGGCTGTAATAAATTCTGTCCTCTGAAGCTAAGCAAAGTATATTAATTCCCCGCACCAGACAGGGCGTAAAGGCCTAATATAAAGAAAGCAAAAGAGAGTCTAGCTAGAGCAGGAGAAAGGACCCTTTCGTTGTCATGCTGCTACCACACGAGGCCTGGTGGGGATGTGGGGAGAAGCCACACTTACAAAGACACACACTGCGGTTGTTGGGACCCTCACTTCTTTACTGGAACCGGGATGAGCACCCAGGTTATCCTGGGGAGCTGGCAGGGAAGAGACAGAGCGCCTCCTACGGAGTAACAAAGGAGAACGTTCGTTAGATAAGACCGCACAGGGCCAATCGTCCCTCAAACTCAGGAGGGATTCAAAAATCTTTTTTTAACCAACCCCTCCTAGACCCCTGACAGAATGACTGACCGAATGCGAAGCATCCTACTTCAACAACTGGGAAGAGAGGCAGCACAGCTGTGCTCTCCGCTTGCTGACTCATGGGCTCCAAAACCCGACCCTGAGAAGCAACCCTGAACAACTGCTTCCCAGCCAGTGAACTGCTGGAAAGCCTTCTCGATGTGACATGACTGCAGGCTCAGGAGGAGCTCACTGGTGTTTTTGTAAAACGGTTTAGAGGTGCCCTCTGCCTAGTCTCAGTCACCCTCAGCGCGCACTGCGGTCGGGGCAAAGTCGGACGCGCGGCAAGGAAGCGGCAAGAGTGCGCTGCTGCACGAAGCGCTCGCCCCGCTGCCCTGCGCAGGCCGGCGGCGTCCCTCGGGGCATGCAAAGCGTCTCGGTTAGCACATGGACACGGATGACGGGGCAGCGAAGCGGCGATCAGCGTGACTGTCGACGACCCACACCCACATGCCGGGATAGGAAGAGTGGATAATGGTTTCACCTGGCAGCGTCAGAAGAGTGATGTCCCAAAAGGGGCGACTCAGACAGACTAAAGGGCAAGGCCAGAGGTCACCACGCAGCAAGATTAAGAGAAAGGAAGTTGAGGAAAAAGGAAGAAGCTAAATGAAAAGCTGAAATTAAGGCATCTGTATATCTGCACCACTGAAATTCTGGTGTGCGCTTATAAAAAATGATAATAAATCATGTACATAGACTTAGGTATATTTACATACGTATTGACAGGGGAAGGTGAAGGTTTTCTAACCTACCCAAAGATATTAGTGATAGAATCCAGAAGGCCTCCAGCAGGCTGCGAGAGTCGCTTACTAAAGAGGAGGGGAGGATAGGTTTAAACCTTAGAAACATTTTTCCCAAATAATTAATCAATAAAAACAGTCCACAAAAATAGGTACCTGAGAATGTTTCCCACTGAGTCCCCAAACCCCAGCCAAGAAACCCATCGCAGTACAAGCCACCAGACGACAGTGGGCAGGTGGGAGAAATTACCCAGCCTCGAGGTTTTAAAAGAAACAAGATTCCCTAACATTAAGTTACCTTCCCTGGAAACAATGTTTTGACGATGAAACTGTCTAACTGGCTGTTAATAACCAAGCCCCATTCTTTCAGCCCTGCTTAACCAAATAAAAAGAACCCTGGAGCCCAAGTAAGAACTGAACCATACTATCTAAACGATCGTCCCGCCTGACAAGGTTTGAACTGTCCGCCTCTGAGGAAGCCCCTGAATTTTCTCCTGTTTCCCTTCAAGCTGGTGGCAGCACTAAGGGACGCCCCCCTTCCATTAAGTACAGTGCGAATGGGGACACGAGGAGACCGCTGGCCTCTGTGGTTGTGTGACAAGGGCCGGGGGACCAGAAAGAGGCTTGGGTGCATCCGACGGCTCTGTGGTGGCCACGGCGTGCTGTTGCACTGCGCCCGAGCTCGCCTTTCCTGGCCTGGCTACTTACGAGGCCGCTCTGCTGATGGCTCGCATGGGAGAGGTGTCCTCGGTGTGATCAGAGGTTTCATCCACAATGACTTCAATGTCATCATCCCTGGAAAGAAGGGTCAGAGGCTGAGTCTTTGAGAGCTCAACAGGTGATCTGTGACGAGCCTGTTCTGCAGATGCTAACATCACTTCCTAGCCACTCGCTATGTGACTTTGCTGTGACAGCAATGGTTAAGAGTTTGCTGGAGAAAAAGGAGCTGCTAAGCTCTAAACATCCAACCTCTTCAATTCAAATCCAGAATTGCAACTGAAAAAAAAAACATTAAAAGTGTGCTTTTGAGCCTTTAAATCCCACTTGGAAAGCAATTAAATAATGGTTTATTACATCCAAAACCACACAGCCAGAACCAAGGTGGATTCTTTCCATCAGAAGTGTGGTTCGCAGCTGAAGGGCGCCTGCCCTCAAACAACTGGACTGTACTCACTATTACCCAGTTCCCACGAGATAGGCAGTGGGGCACAGGGACAGGAGGGGCAGCTGCGTAGCACTGGAAACTGAGTGTTGGGAGAAAGTCCCAGGGAAGAAAAAAGTGACTGATAAAAGCTCAGTGAAATCAACGGTTGCCTTAACAACCATTTTAAATATTACTTTACTAATATAAAAAAACAGGGAAGCAAAATCTAAACACAATTCACTTTGACTCTGGATGTTTCATATTTAATGTGCTCGGTGCTCCTGACATCTGGGAGCCCATCGCGTTTCACATGAAGTCATGCAGTCCTAGGAACACTCCTTTGCTACTGTTTATCCCACGGGATGCAAAAGCACCTCTGGAATTCTCCTCCTTCCCCCTTTTCCTGGTAAGGGGCATGGCAAGTAATTTATTTTGGTCTTAGTGACCTCCTACCAAGTTGCAATCTTCATGGAGAAGTAAAATAATAAGACGTAATAACCCAAGACTATATCACCTAATTTTTGGATTTGTAAGAACTCGAGAGCGAGATTTTTTTCATGCTTGATTATCTAGATTAAGTAAATATATACTTAAGAACCTGTTACCAAGCAAGTTAAACCAAGTCAAAGTAAACTTCTTTCCCTTGGCTCCTGCCTCTAGGGTTCTGTGTCACTGAACCCAGCCCCGGCCAGGATGCAGAGGGAACAAAGGCAGGCCTGAGGAAAGAGAACACGGCCGGGCTTTCTTTTCTTCTCAGCTGTGGTCTGGGGAGTCATCTCTGTTCACGCGCGGCAGCGACAGGCCAGCAGAGATGGCAGGGGCAGCTAACGTGAGCCGAGCCTACGTCAACTCTCTCAGGGAGGATTTTACAGCCATAAAGGCACTCGGGACTCCGCACAGGCCCAGGGCCACAGGCAAATACTGGAGTTTGGCAACTGGTTATCACGCCCCTCAAAGGTATAAATGTCCTTCCCCCAGAAACGCCTCTCCTAGGGAAGCACAGAGAATAAGAACAGGACTTGGACATCAGACACCCCTAGGTTTGCGTCCTAGCTCAGCCCCTTTCTGTGTTCAACCTGCCTAAACTGCATCACACTACTCACCTGTTTATGCTGGCAAATAGCAGGTGGACAAATGATGCTTTGTAAACTGTTATTTTTAAATCAAATCTCACTTCCAGGTCAATTATTTATCTACTTTGTAGCCTGGGGAAGAGGCGCGTGAAGTTCCTTTTCCACGTCTGAGAGTGTAGAAAAAACGTGCACTCTACACGTAAAGCAAAGGCTGCGCGTGAGAACCTTCCTGTGTTCTCACCAATAAAGACCTTTGTCTGGTAGACGACTACTAGCTGAATTTAAACCACTCCCCTCCACTTATGCGGAAGCAACATTTTAAAACTAGCAGGTCACAACTCTAATGTCATGTTCCAGAATATGTTTCAACAGAAAAGGAACACAGCCTGAACTGGAGGCGAAAGGAGTTCGGTCATTATAACATCCACCACCTCAAAACAAAGCTTCGGGTCTCAGGAAGATTCTCCACCCCATCCCCAGACTAGGAAAAGCTCCAACTGATTCCGTTTCTTTTGTTCCAAGAGACCCCCATCTTTGCTTATGCTTCAAAGATTTGCCCAAATGTCCACTTAAAGTCACGAACCAAGAGAGCAGGAGAAGAGCCCAGCCCCACTCGGGGGCAGAAGGCAGGTGGGCGCCAGCAGGACAAGAGTGAGGCTACCGGCTGCTAGGGGCCCAGGAAGTTTGAACTTGCACTCACAGCGCGCGGGGAGTGTAAACGGGCATGGCTTTCTGGAAGGTAATGAGTGTTATTTTTCTCCCTTAAACCTTTCAGCTTCCTTTCGACAATCTGTAACATGGTTTTACAGAAATTAAAAAATAAACTATTTAAAAAGAGTGAATTATATTACGAAGAGCAGTTTTGATTCACGCATCTCTACTCACTGTTCAACCGGCAGAGGCTCCTTCGCCGCTTCTGCGAGCTCCTTCTGCAGCCGGGCTTGCCGCCTCCTACAGGGAAAAAAGCCGCTCTTCAAGCTTGCTTCACAGGGCGGGGCCCTGGCTCTTAATAAACTAACTCTAAGAACACATCCAAGTACTCAGGGCATTCAAAGTAACAACTGCCCCAGGCAAAGATACTGAAGCCTCAACCCAGCAGTGGCAAGCGCAGTTAAGATCCCATTATAAAGGACTTCAGAGCTGAACCCGGAGGAAGGGCCACATTATTAGAAAAAGCAGTGACCCCCCAGGGAGAGGCCCGCCCGCTGGGACCCAGGGTGGCTCAGGACAGACCGGCGCATCGGGTCCAGCCAGGGTTAGTCTCCGTGCTGACCCAGCTTTCTGCAGCAAACAGTCTCAGGCAAACACACTGAGAGCTTGAAGAACAATAGTTAAGATTTACGTAGAATTTATTACGCTTGTGCCTGGCTCAGTTTTATTATTATACAGGTTTTAACTTGTTTAGTCCTCATGACGATGCTCAGAGGTTGAGTGGCACCACCCCCCTTTTAGAGACGAGGACACGGAGGTGCAGTGCGTCCTGAACCATCCAGATACACACGGCCTCGGTTCGGGCTGGACCCGGGGGTCTCAGCTGTGGCAAGATTTTAATGCTGTCAGCGGTCGCATCCCCTCTCGTTAAAACTGTTTTTGTCTTCCTTCCCAAGTCCTAAATGCAGGTGTCCCCTACTTTCTTTGCCTTGGCCTCATTCTGGGGTTTCATCCCCAATCCGGAACCCCAGCCCTGCTGCTGAGCTCCGGTCAGGAATTCTGCTGCAATTCTTTTTAAGCCTCTTGCAGAAAGATGAATTCTCAAAACTGGGGAAAAGTCCTCTAGGTGACACATCAGAATCTTGGGAAGGAACAAGATTATAGCTTGAAAAAGTATATTACGATCTTAATTTCATACGTGGAAGATGAAAAGGAAGTTTTACAAGACAAGTGACAAAAAGCCCAGTTTAACAAATTTTTTCTAGCTGGAATACACTTGCTAAGAACTGTTCTTGAGGGAAAAGCAGCATCTTGGCGCTGGGTGTGCGGGCAGTCCTTCTCTGCAGGGAAGGCACCTGTCTGCAAGCTGGCGGGGGCTGGGGGGGCGGGAATGCCTGCGCCTGGCCTGAGCTAGAACGGCGGAAAGGAGGCGGCTGCCCTCCTCCTCCAACCCCACAGCAGCCCCGGGTGCCTGACTGTGGGCACATGCCTAGTGAGGGACGCAGGACGCGAGCAGTGATTTCAAAGCAGTGAGCCACACTGAGCCAGGTGAACGGGAACTGCTAGGGGGAGGACAGTACCGGGGTGCAGGGGTAGCAGCAGGTGGAAAGCTTCTAAGAAGGAACTATCTGAGAAAAGCAATGAAGAGCCCTCCAGGTCCCATGCAGGCAGGCCACAATGACAGGTCCTCATGCACAGCCCCCGGAGAACATTCCAGAACCATTTCCATCAGGAAGTCTGCACTGTCCCCCTCCTGCACGGTGAGGCTGCAGGGCTCTTTCTCGGCACAGCTGCACAGTTGCCCCTCCCGCCGCCCAGCCCGGGCAGAGCAAGGACTCCCAGGCCAACCGCTGACTCCCATCCCACCCCCCAAGCTGCCTCAGGGCTTCGAGGCCTAGGCCAAGCTGTTTCCCTCACAGTAAACACTAAACAGGAAGAATGTAAAATATTTTTTCATAATATGGTAGAAACCTAAGAAAGTTAGAAAACACAGAAAACTAAGAGGAAAAGAAAAGCAAATCCACTGTATCACCGCCGATTCACCACCCAGGAGACCGGCAGCTGCTTCTTGCTCCCTCCCGTGAACAACGAGCACTCACGATACGATACTCGTGAGCCAGTCCCATCGCCCCCTAGGGAGGAAGCCCAACAAGCGGGTCTCTTTCCGGGCCCCTCCCAGTCACCCCGCGCCCTTCGGGCTGTACGGGCAGGCTGTCATTCATCGCCCTTTCACCTGCTCCCCAACAGCCCTCTTTGCCAGGGTTGCTGACCACGGTCACTTCTCTCACGAACTGTGTCTCGGGGCTCACTGTTCCTTACTGACGCTGTTAAAAACATTTTATAATAGCATGTCCTAATTGACTGATTGTGTTCTTTGACGTTAAGAAGCCTAAAAATTTTATGCAGCTATTTCCATTCCTTTTAACGTTTAGAACGCCCTCCGATAACCCTATTTAGGAATTTTTCACAAAGTAAACAGCAGATAGTCACATTTTTTACTTCTACCTTATGGTTCTATTTCAATATATTATTTGGTAGGGTTAGTGCTATTAAGACTCATTTTCATTCACTCATTCTTTTTGATTAACTGCAATAATCTTTTCAAATTCTAAACTACTGACGTGGGATTTAAAATCCTACGTTCTAATCTCTGGTGAACTCTCATTATTAGTTTCTCAGGTGATTTTCTTCCTCAGGTTTTCTAGGTGGATAGTCATGACCGCCCCCGCCCCCACCCCCCGCCCCGTCCCCTCAGCCCGCATCTGGCATCCTATCTGGTTGGGTGGTCAAAGCACCCTGACTCCAGACAGGGGCCCCTTCCTTCTGTTCCTGGTTTGGATGAGAACGCACGTAGGACGGCGGGCCTTCGCCACACATGTATTAGACCCTCTGGGGGAGTTTTCACAAATTTCCCTCCAGAGCCTGACTCCTAGGGTCCCTGTTAAGCACACGATTGGCTGTTTTTATTAAAAGCTTTTGTTCCCAGTTTAACAGGTTTTTTTAGGATTGGAAACGGAGTCCATGCAAATGACCATTTCGGGATCTATGAAAGTGGTCACATCGTTTATGCTCTGACAAGATATATTTAATTACTTTCCCAATAAACCATCTTGTAATTCCCAGGATAAATCCTAGCAGAACTGCAGTGAATTTTGTAAAAAACCTACCAATGAGTTTGATTTAGGAATTTCACATCTATGTTTACGTGAGGTTGTACACTAGCAAATTCAGAATTTTTGGTATGGGCCTAAATAGTTTTATAAAACTGGAGGGGATGTCAATCTTTTTAAAAATTCTGGTTTAATTTATATTATTCAAAAATTAGCTTTTCTCTTCAAAACACTAAAATAATTCGCTAGCAAAACCAGCATGGTCAAAGGTCAAAGCCCTTTGGAGAGGTAAGCCTTTGCTCAGCTGCCACAGTGTTCTTATAAATGCAAATCTCTTTAAATCCACCATTGCTATTTCCAGTTTCATTAGTGCTTTCTGGTTAGCCCCCACCCTGTGGTTGGAGCTGCCAGGTTTGCTTCCTTATTTTCAAAGATCTAGGGGCAACTTCACGAAACAAAGGACCCACTCGCTGTGGATTCATTTCCCACCTCGAATCCTTTTCATTCTCAGCATTGAGGCGGTTGGCTTCCTGGGCCTTCTCAGCCATCCACCTGGTGACCAGCTCCTGGTTCTCCTCCGAGGTTTTCCTCAGCTTCTCCTCCAGGGCAGTGAAAGTGATCTGCAGAGCGTCGTACTCATCCTTCAGGGTCTGGTTGGCCCTCTCGAGGTCCTGCAACTTACTGCGCAGCTCCTGGCACTCGGTCTCCAGGTCAGAGATCGTCTGCAAGTATTCTGCGATTCTAAAGGCAGGACATGCAGGGGAGGGATGGCGCCACAGAGGAGCCCTGCGCCGGGGCCAGAGGACCTGGCCCGGTGCTCGAGCTGTACAAGCTCGGGCACCTCAGCCATCACACCAGGCACCGCGCGGGAACTTCATTTTTATGACACCTCACTTAGCCGAGCCCAGCCCTAACCATTGGCAGGACAACCCCGTTAGGAGAGAGAGCATCTGGGATCAAATTCATCCAGACTACGAAGGACTATTAGAGCGCCTTTCAGAAAAGCAGGATTTGAAGGAAGAAGGAGCTTTTGATGCTTAATCTGAGTGGTCAACGGGGGCTTAAGAGGCTGGAAACCCTGTGTATTCCGTCAGCTTTACTGTTCACTGAGCGAGAATGGCTGACAAAGTCCTCCACCTTTCTAGGCCTCTAGATGCCCCTGTGCATAGTACGGAAAAAGGCACAGGTGAAACTAAGGCTTGATCGTCTGTTTATCTTGTCTGCCAGGCTGCTCCTGCGCCGAGAATAATCCTGCCCACAAACTCATCCCCGTTCTCGAGGGCCACACACTCACGATCCTGGCCCCACCTCTGCCACAGCAGACACCAGCTACCATACCCAGAGGCCACAGGGAGAAGTGTGAATACCCCCGGGACACTCTCCAGGAGCATGCTGGGAACGTGGAAGGCTGAGGGCACAGTCCTTGCCTTTCCCCCTTACAGCAGGTAGGAAAAGATCCCATGCCATGCACGCACAAAAAAGGCACTCCTGCCGAGTCCAATTTGACTACCACTTGTCACCGATCACCACCAGCCCTGCCCACAAGAGTAAAGAAAACGGGTGCGACCCCACGACCAGTCCCGAGGGAGGTGTTGTCCCTACTCACTTTGCTTCGTTCGTCTGCATCTCCCTGTCCTTCTGCTGCATTTGGTTATTCAGGTCAATCACCAACTGAGCTAACTGGGGGTAAAGAAGAACACTTCCATGAGCAAGGAACGCCAGGACCTCAGCTGAGAACCCAGAAACAGTGGGCTATTTTACTTTTAGGGAAGAAAAGGTGCCCGTGGGGTCGGGCCACAGCAGAAAGGAGCTGGGTGGCCGAGAGGAGCCCAGTGGCGCGAGGCGATGCTCGCGGGAGTGCACGCGGTGCATCCCCGCTGACGGCAGACTCGGTGGATGCGAAGGGTTCCGGGTGACTGCCAGGTTCCTGTGGGGGACACCTGCCTACCCCTTTACCCTGGTTGCCTTTCTGCACTCTTTAGCTGATAAAATGATTGATCCAGCTGATTTGTAAATTGTATTTTTTCATAATTCACCGTCACAGTGCAAACCACCCAGGGTCAACACAGCCAAGGGTTTGATTCTTTCTAATGATTCTTTCTGAAATTTCAGGATTCACTCTCTAAAGCTTTTTTACAAATTCATTTATTTATTGAGGTAACACTGGTTTATAATGTTATAGAAGTTTCAGGTGTGCATCGTTATTTACCATGTGACATCTGTGTGTGCTACACCAAAAGTCTAGCTTCCGTCCGTTACCATCCAAGTGGCCCCTTTACCCATTTCGCCCTCTCCACAACCCTTCCTCTCCGGTAACCACCCATCTGTTATGTGCCTCTGTGAGTTCTCTCAAAAGCCTTGTGAAGGTTCTAGGAGGACCTTCACCAGACCAAGCAGGAAGTTTCTTTCAAGTCTCTTTACTTGTCCCTTTCATGCCGCCTTGGAGCATGACACCCGGGCAGTTATCTCGATGGCCTGCTCCCTTGTTGATGGAGGCAAAGGCCTCACACCTTTCCCACTGTTTCCTTCCCATGGACAGAGCTGATGATGCCACGTGTAGCCAGGGAGTCTGCCCGCCCGCCCACGCTCCCCACCGCGAGACGCGCATAGAGCAGACACAGGTGCGGAGAGCAGCTGTCTTTACCTCCCCACGCTTCTTGTGCAGCTCGGTCAGTTCCTCCTGGTGCTTCATCCTCAGCTGGGCCATTTCCTGTAGCTGGCCATCGCTCCATGCACTGTCATGTCCGGGACTGGATCCCCAAACCAGGCAGATGAAGGGAATGGACAAAAAAGAGAGGGGGAAAAATTCAGACCCCAAGACCCCTCAATCAGGGAGTCGAACAATTAACTCCAGAATTTCAACCCTGAACGTGACACACAGCCAATAACGCGGGTCAGCTACTCCAGGAGAGTATAGTAATAAGCCACTACAAATCTGATGTAGAAAGTGGGAGCCCAGCCACCACCCAAACCACCGGGTGTGTCAGGAACAAAGGTTAGGTCACTATGGAGGAGACGAGCAGGCCGCTTGCTGGGCAAGTGTGCCAGTGGCGGCCCACGCGGGGGCCGCTCCAGGGCCAGGTAGGGCAGTGCGCACAGAGCTCTGTCTGCACTCCTGCAGCTGACAGTCGGCCGAGAGCAGAGAGACGGCACACAGTTCCATGAAGGCAGGTGGTCGAATGTGTTGAGAAAAACTAGGCAGGCACAGAAGGGAACAGAGCGACAGGGGTCCTATTCTACGCAGGGCAGTTAAACAAGGCTTCTCTGAGGTCACGCACCATCAGAGACTGGAAAGAAATATCCAGAAAGCCTACTTAAAAAACTACTGAAATCCACTATTTCCAGGCTGAAGAGTTTAAATTTAATTTACTTAGTAAGCAAAGGGATTAAAACACTTAAGAGGAAGTCAGATAACTAATTAAATGTAATTAAAGCCTTTAAAGTGTTCTTTAAATTTTATTAAACTTATTGGATATGTTTCAAGTGTACAATTCTATTAAGATTAATTAGGACAAGATGGGCAGGGCTTAAGGAGGCAGGAGGGAGAAGGAAACTTAAATGGTGTGCTTGTGCTAAAAGCCCATCATCTCAAACCTAGATTTAATACCTGATCTAACTGCAGTTTCAACCTCTTCCAGATTCATCAAGCAGTCTAGATGTTTCTGGTCAACACCAAAACGGTAATCTGTCCTGTGGGCCCTCTCCCTTTCCTCCTCCCCAAAGAAAGAGACAATCTGCACGATAAAAACCCTTGCGAGGGGTCATAACCCTTTCTTTCCTGTTGTTAGGAACTCCCACGTCCCACCCTTCTTCCTATAAAAACCTCCCATTTTGAACAGCTCCTTGAAGGCCCTTCTAGTTGTTAGATGAGATGCTGCCAGATCCACAAATTGTTTAATATATCCAATTAGATCTTCAAATTTACTCAGTTGAAATTTTTTTGAAACAAAACCCATCAGGTAGCCATCTTCTGTGCATATGTTTCTCGCACAGGCACCCACGCCTTGGACTGGTCTGCCCTACCAGACCCCATTCCTCAAGAGCAGGCTTGCTGGCTACTTTGTCTCTGCATCCCTAACCCCTGGCCCCCACGGCCTGCCACACAACACCTGAGAGCAGAAGATTCCTGCCACAGTACAGGAGCCAAAGGACAGAGAACCAAAGAAAGGGGTAAATGTTAAACTAAAAGACAGACGCACAAGGTACTGAGTGGAGGCAACAGGCCTGGGGAACTGCCTGTGGATGGGGAGGGGCAGGGAACCCCCGGGAAAAAGGAACCATGGATGACGCGTGGAAAATAACAGGAGAGGCCTGATTATGAACACCAGTCTGTGGCGGAAGGAAGGCGCGCCAATCAAATTGCCGCCCCTGTGATATTCAGCCAAAAGAACTGTTTTACATTTCCTCACAGAACCTTTCTAAGCAAGTGAGCTTGACTGACAGATAAATACAGGAATATAATCGTCAAGAGTCTAACCTGGTAGAAATAAATGGTTCTAAATTTCCCATTAACTGATCTCAGATGGAAGGGTGAAAAGGCATTCTCTACATGTGGAATTGACCAGGACACTGAACCAAGTGTTCTCAATGCTACAGAAGGCCTCCCAGGGCTCGGCCAGGCACACCCTGCTGGGCTGTGACAAAGCAAGGATGGGCCGGAGCCACTTGTTCACCTTCCCGGCCTCTGAGGAAACACAGGCAGGCAGTTACACAGCCCACTGAGCTACAGGGGTGAAGACATTTGGCCAAACCTAGCATTTCTGGGGTTTTTTGAAACCCCAAATTATTGTCCACTTTGTTCTTAAAATTGCTAAATGTTAACTGATGTGAAAACGAGAATGGAATTTTAGAGCAATAATGGGTACTGTTTCCACACAACCAACCATCAAATTTAATATGCAAACAGGAACATATGGAAAAAGAAGACAGTAAGACTCTAGGATGATTCCATTTAAGCTACTTTGATGAAGAACGGCTTTCAGGGTTTTGGCCATGGCCCTCAAAAAGAAATATAGTTACATAAATGACCCACGTACACACATCAAACCATCACGAATGCATATGTACATACTTAGCAAGACAATACTCACCCTCCTATAAAAATGCAGATCTTTTTCCTAATCTTTCTTCTAAAAAAGGGCTTGTTGCAACTGGTTGGTTTAATTTCACAATCTACTAAAACATGCTGAAAAACACTAAACTAAAAAGGATCAAATGGCCCTGTTCTGTAGAAAAAGCAACCTATGGCAATCCTGTGTTAACGAGATCTGTGTAAATCTGCTAAGGAATGCCTGCCTCATTATTTAGAAAATGCGACCCTAACTGGCTGGAGGAGACACTGGCCTGCTGACCAGCCTGAGCAATTTCTCTAGCTCACTGCACCTTACTAATGATAACCCTTCAAGAAGGTAGGTCCCTGCCTTAAAAAAAAAAAAAAAAAAAAAAAGCCTTAGTTACCGTATTTTGCTGTATATAATGTGCACCTACATTTTGGACCCAAACTTTTGGGGGGTGAGGGATTTTGTTTTAATTTTTTAATTCAATTATTTATTTATATTTAGATAGTTATTTTTTGTATTATCATATTCCAGGATATTATTTTGCATATGGATATCACTATTGCTTTCTAGAGTTAGACTTTTAATGCATAAGCATAAATAAAAGAATTAAAAACATTTATATAGATACGGAATTAGTATTACCCATGTCATGTATAATGAAAAATTTGGGTAAAAACGTGTGCATTATACATGGCAAAATACGGTACCTGGCTTCGGAAGTTCTTATCTGAAAGGAGCTAATAAAAACTGGAGCGAAGAAACAGTACTTGGTTTGCTTCGAAATTAGAGAAGTGATAACAGAACTGAGACTAATTTCAATTAAGAAGGGCATACAGATGATAC
This sequence comes from Mormoops blainvillei, assembly GCA_004026545.1. NCBI lineage: Eukaryota > Metazoa > Chordata > Mammalia > Chiroptera > Mormoopidae > Mormoops > Mormoops blainvillei. Next base: position 61,269 of record PVJD01005896.1, read on the forward strand.
AGGATAGTTTCAAAATACCTTATCTCGTGCCTGTTGGGTATGTCCGGCTTTTCCGCTTGTAGCTTCTGGGCCAGCACAGAATGAAGATCTGACTTTTCCAGTAACTTGTTATCTACAAAAAAAAAAAAAATGGCGGGGTTGGGGGAGAGAAAATCAAGTTATTATAGCCTACATACACTTTTCTTTTTACTACCTAATGTCTTTGTCCAAGGTTTGGACAAAAAGAAGACTGGGCAGGTTTCACTTTTATTCGGTATCAAAGTACTAAGTACTGTACTCTGTCACCAATTAGAACCATTATCCCAAATCCAGGCACATATGCTCTTCGGATGCTGCCCGGCCTCTGCAAGGGCAGCCCAGCCAAAGGGACCTATGCCAACAATCCTGCGAGAATGTTCCCCTACTAAAGGCGGTCGAAAATGCTTCCTACTCCCACAATTACCTGCTTCTACCTCAGGAATAAAAAATAAGAAACATACAAAATCACAATGCATGGATGAAATGCTATGCACCTCTAAATAATACAGGAGAATTTTCCCTTATTATTACATTTGGACAATTCGCTTTTTAGATCAGGGCGCTAGGGATACAGATATGAATAGAGCGCAAGCGTCCTGGGGTGGGTGTGGGGCATGTCCAAGTATAAAAAGGAAGGGGAGAGTAACCCTTTACTCGTCTTCTCCGATGGCTTCATAGGTAGAGATGACAGTCCAGGACGGAGGACCAGCAGAGTTGTCTGCGAAGTGGCTGGAAATAACAGTGGGGGCAGCGCGTGCGAGGGCAGGATGAGAAAGTCAGGCCTTTTCTCAAGTGGTGATGGTGAAATAGCCGATTTTAAAAGGAGTCAGTGACACGAACAGATATTTATTAGTACGAGGTCAGAGACCATTCTGAGGTTCCTTGCTCAGGAAGCTGCATGGAAGACACTGTGTCAGAGAGCACAGGAGTGGAGGGCCTAAGGGAGGAAGCTAGTTCTCTTTCTGAATGTTCCAAATGGGACAGGGAACACAGTGCACGAACTCCGAAGAAAGTCAGGGTTAGAAATGACGCGTAGTTGGGAATGACAGGCACACGGGGGACCAGCAAGATCAGATGGAGACGGGGTACACTAACCGGAACAAGAAAGTGACCACGGGAAACTTATACAATATACATTTGATGGGGGTCGCCGCAAATTCTGCAAGTCTGAGACTGTAGCTGCTCAAGAACAAAAACTGGTGGGGCTTCTGCTTGTGACTATTCATGAAGGAAGAGCTGCTTTCTTCTCTTAGAGCCTAGAGTTGCATTTCTCCTTGGATCTGAATATGGAGTTCCCGGGCTGAAGGAGAAAGGCTCTTCATCTACATTAATTTTACAAACTAGCTCAGCAGAACACGGAGTGTTTCCGACCTTGGACATTCACCTCTGTCGAAGATCTTCCCCATGTTACACCAGAGCTGGGCGCCCTGTGGGAACAGTAGGTCTTTCACAGGACGTGAGTTATGCGGGAGGCATCCTTCCTAAAAGTTCTCGCTGAAGAGAAGGATGGAGATGGCCCCCTGTCCCCAAAGCTTCTTTTCATCTTTCTCTTCAGGCTCAGGGGCAGGGACTGAACCAGAGACTCTGGGCTGATGGGAAGTAAGAATTGACTGAGCGGTGGGGTGGGGGGGGTATCCCATGGTCAAACAGCAAGTGACCTCCCAAATGTCAACCCCCAGCCTAAAGAAAGGTAGTCTTGCTCTCCTGCCCCTCCTGGCCCTTCAGGTGTGCTCAATCCATCTCAGTCCTTTAGAGGCGTGTTCCCTCTCCAGGGCTGACTTCTGACAGCTCCACATCCTTGCGCCCCAACAAGATGTCCATTTTAAAGCGCAGAAAAACATTCGAATTGTGCCGATGTGATCACAGGCACCTTGCATTTACAGACTCTTACACCCATGGCTTTCAAAGCACCTAACACGCACAGCCTCGCTTTTATGGAGCAGGCAGGGCAAGCTTCACCCCCATTTTGTTTTACAGATGCAGCAAACCAGACTCAGAAAGGCCAGTGGAAAAAAATGGCCAGTAAGGGGCAGAGCCAGATCTCCACCTCAATTTGTCTTTCAATGTGTGTTAGCTTTTAAAGACCATTCGACAAACACCTGATGACCAGAATTCACTTCACAGTAAAAGAATCACATTTGAATAAGAGGGGTTCGCCTGTCCTTTTGGTCACACAAACTGCACCCACCACGGCCTCTGAGTATTCGGCACAACCGGGTCTCTGCCTTCCTGTCTCTGTTAAGAGAATGGGCTCAGCGAAAGCAAGAAGAGCCAGTGAGTGACAAAAGCAAGTGCAAGTTAGGAGCCATCAACTTTGCGTTCAAATCTAGACCCCACTGTTCATCTGCAGGACTGCCACCCCAGAGAGACGCCTCCAGGGTAAAAACGACAATGGGATCTGCCTCATAGACTTTTCAGGAAGATTAAGTAAAATTGTACATGCCAAATGGTCACCACAATATTCAAACTTATCAGCGCATAAAGCATTACTTGGGAAGCATTAAAAAAAAAAAAACAAAAAAAACTGATGCTGTGTTCCACCCCTCTACACTGCTGCTTAGTTGGTCTGGCGCGGCGCCTGGGCTTTGCAATTTTTAAAAGATCCCCCAGATGATTCTAATGTACAGGTAGCTTTGGGAACCGCTGATTCGGCACAATCGGAATTCAACAAAGGGCAACGTCTATTACTATGAATCTCATCAATCCACAGCACGGGGTGCGGGGTGGCGGGGAGAGGGCCTTGCCAGGCTGACGTCAAGCGGTGGATGAAACCATAGGGCCGAAGGGTGCCCACTTCTCACCCCAAATGTGTCATCACTCAAGATAAAATTGGGTGGGGGGGGGAGCTAGGAAATGTTCATGAGAACGCACCTAGGGTACAAACATTTTCGTACTGAAGTTGCAGGGGGGTGGGTGGGTGGGGAAAAAAAAACAAACCCCTCTTTCATAGAGAAGTTTTCACTAACAGTAAGAGCTACAACGTCCCAACTTTAACGTATGGGAAGACTCAAAATGTGCAACACTGTCAAAGAATACGACAGAGGAATAAAGGCAAGAGGCCTGAAGCATCAAAGGCCAAGCATTTCATGGCACTCGGAAAAAGACTCCAGTGCGCGAGTTAATGCAAGTCAGCGCCCGTGTCTGGGGCAAGCCCCGTGTGCTCTGCTGGGATTTCCAAGCCCAAGCGTGAACGGTGCGCGCCCACGAAGAACACACAACCTAGCAGGGGAAGCCCTGCACGGTCACACCCAAGGGTAAAGTGAAAGAGAGAGGGAGCGCTCTGCTCTAAACAAAAGGGCCGGCGCGCTGCCTGGCGCGCGGCGCCGGGCCCCGGCCCCGGTCCCCGCTGGCGCCCCACGTGCCTCTGCAGGGCGCGCGCGCCCGCCCGCCCGCTCCCGGGGCCCGCCCGCCGCTCACACTGCAGGATGATCTCTTCGAACGCCTGCCTCTGCAGCCGGTCCCGGCGCCTCAGCTCCTCCGAGATGTGGCGCTTCCAGCGGGGGAAGTCGGCGGCGCGGAGAGCCGACGACATGGTGCACGCTGCCCCGCGCCTCAGCGCCGCCGATCCGCGCGGGGGCTCGCGGCCGCGGCGCGCAGCATGAGGCGACCGGCGGGCGCGGGAAGGCGGGCAGCAGCACAGCTCACCTACAACAGCAGGCCGCCCCCGACGCCATCCGGCACCGTCTTCCGGCTCCTGTCGGAAATGGCTCTGGCCAGGGCCGGAAGACCCGCCTCCTCGCCAACACCACCCTCTGCAGGCACGCACGTGGTCGGCGCCGACGCAGGGCGCTGGTTAATGACAGGCTCCGGCGGCCGGAAGCGCGGCGGGGACAGAGGCGGCCGCTGGGAGGCGTTGGGGCTGCACGGTGGCTCAGTCCTGGCTGGAAAGGAGACAGGAAAGAGGCCGCATCCGCCAGACTGCCCACGTTTCCTTTGCTTCTTTACCGCGTTTTCTGTTTTCTTTCTTGAACTGCCTCCCTTTGCTTCACCTCCTCAGTTTACAAGCTCAAATGGGGGCCGCTCCCCACATAGTAGCTGCGTGACTGTGGATCAGTGACAACCTCCCGCAGCCTCTAACCTGTAGAATGGGGGCCATAATGATACCTACCCCACAGGGTTGTCATGTGGATTAAAAGAAATAACCTATATAATGCAAGTAGCCCTGTGCCTGGCGCCTGGCAAACCTCACTTGACCTAAACACCCAGTATCCTTCCAAGGGGAAGGGCTTTAGCCAGAGCATCCCCCTGACCTTGGAAACGGGTTTGTTTGTGTAAACAATGAAGAAATGAAATGGAAAGGACAGTTAAAGAATTTTGTAAATTGGCTACGTTAATCATTAGAAGCCTAGAAACGGGTCCTTAAAAGGCAATCGAAGGGTCAAGATATAAACAGGACTTTGAAAGAGGGAAAGGACAGTTTGCCTGATGCTGAAAGGCAAGATGGAAGACGCAGAGGAAATGGCATCTGTCAGCTCCTAGCATGGAACACCTCAGTCTGTCATGGAATCATCTGACTATCACCGCAAGTTGGTGACTTTAGTCCATGAATATAGAACTGGACAAACTAGGAGACCAGAGGAGAGGAAAGGACTGTCAGAAACTGCCTGTGCTTCCAGTGTGTCTCTAGTCCAGAGGAAGATCCTTCAGCGGCAGATAAGAAAGACTTTCCGCTTCCCCAGAGCTCAGGAGTAGGACAGTCAGGCTTCTGGAGCTGTCACAAAAGATTCTTTGTTGGCAGCCAATACTGAGTGATCTGAACTTGAGGGGAGGACCCATAGAGATCAGAAACAGAACGGACTTCCTCACACACCGAAGAAGATGAAGAAGCAGGTTCTGAAAGTCACCCAGAATGCCTGCGAATGTAAGAGCCGTACCAACCTCAAAAGGCTATCGCCTCACAGCATCACATCCTGACAGCTGAATATGCTAATTTTCCAGACACAATTATGATGAAAATATGTTAACAAATTTGCAGAACCAGGAATTACATTTGTAGAAACTTGATGCCAAGAAGTATGTGGACGAATGTCCCTACAGAGGAAACCATAGAAAAAGTGGAAATGCTGAAAACAACCTATATTTCCAACAATAAGAGGTAAATTACTATGTGTTATTCAAAAAAAAAGTTCATAATAAAAGCAATATGTATTATAAATCCAATTTATGTAAAATGTGTTCTTGGCAAAAAATAATTTTTTTCATGAATAGAGGATATAATTTCTAATCTAAGCACACTAAGCTCCGCTAGGTCTGCCCTCTCCCTAAATCAACAGCTTGATCCAGTGCGCACAGCAGCGTCACTGGGCCCCGACCCCCTTCTCCTTGCCACGTTCCCTCTCACAGCAGGGCCTCTGGATTTACTCTGCTTCTGTTGGTCACACTCTTCCCTCTGACTTCACTGAGTTAATTTCTATGAGTTAATTCTCAGCTCAGTAATCACTTCCTCATAACCTTTAGAAAACAGACCTTCACAACTAGGTCAGCTCTCCCTACTATCCATGTACCTCTCCTTTGTAACATATATCATGGTTGCACCTTCACATGCATCTACATCATCCCCTGATGAAGGTGTGTTTCCACCCACTAGACTGTTAACTCCGTGAGGCTAGAACTATTTCTGTTTTTGCTCACCGTCAGAGTTCCAGCAAGAGTGTAAAGCCTTTCGTATATTAAATGCTCAGTGAGTATTGTTTAATTAATGAATGGAATCTATGAAAATACTAGTAGTATTTTATCTGAACAGTGGCATTGCTGGTATTTTTCTCTTATTATTTGCATTTTCTCTACCTTATATACATTTTCTAATTGTTATGCATTATTCATGCATTCCATCTACAAGAAATTTATAGAAATGAACATGTATTTATTGATAAAACCATGTATACAGCAGGATGCTAGGCTCCGTGGGAGATAACTAATAAGGACGAACCTTCTGAGCATTCCACTCATTGTAACCGTTTTGATCCTCCCAACAGTCCTATTCAGTAGGGTCATTGTTAGCTACTGTTCGCCACTTCACCCTCATTAACAGATGAGGAGTCTGAGGCACACGAGCTTAAGTAACTTGCCTGAGGACACCAGGCCAGTTAGTGGCAAGACCTGGGTTCAAACACAGGTCATTTGACTCTAGCACCTGTGCCCTTAGCCACTGCCCTCCATTGTCCAGTCTCTGTTTCAGCCAACAGTGCAGTTTGGCTCAACCAGAATACGTGAAACAGAATAATTTGTAAAGAGATGTAATTAATACCCAAGTTAGTCAATAGCGAGGGCACCCTGGTGAAGTGTAATAGAAGAATTATAAAAGAATCCAACTTTTTTAGAGAAAGTCCTTGTTATCCCTTCTACATATTGGCAGCCAAGTTTCTGGAATGGTCACCACCAGAGGGTTCAACATCTAGCAAGCTGGGATGTGATCTCTGGCTGGACCGTCTCCCAGACACTACTGCCCTCCCCTCCTGTGAATAACAGCTAATATTTATTGAGTGATTTTTACATAGCAGGCACTGTGCTCTGCGTGGATTGACTTGTTTAATTCTCACAACACAACCATGTAGCTACTCTTGATAGTTCCCTTTACAAGTGAGGAAACTGACATGCAGAGGTCAAGTAACTTGCCAGATGTCACAGAGTAAGAGTGAGAGCTTGGGTTCCGTAGAAGACGGGTGCGAGAACCCTCCCGGTTCACCGTGCCCTGCGCTGTGTCTGGCGCCATGGTGGGGCTGTTTTTCTCGGATAATGTAGAGTATCAGAAGGCTTTTGATTACAAGCCATAGAAATGCAGTTTGAACTTCCTTAAGGGCAAGGAGGGTTCTGAGGATATGGGCCACTGCACAGGGCTCACAGCAGGGATGTGGCTGGACACTAGGAATCAGGGGAGCCAGGGTGTGGATCCCACAAGAATGCTTAGCCCTTTGCATCTGCTTCCCTCTGTAAACTGCTTCTTCCTTTCCCTCTTGTCTTGCTGCCCTGCTTTTTCTGTTTCCCAGTCCACCCACTCTGATGGTTAAAAAAAAAAAAGGTTCCTCCAACAGCTTCTCAGTACAAGCAAGCCACAGACCATGTGGGCATCTCTAAGCCCCAGTTCTGAATTCCCGAGAGAGACTCTGATGGACTAGCAAGTGCCCATGTCTAACTATCGCGGCAAAGGGGAAGGGTCAGTCTTCCAGGGCGGTTCCTCTGGATGTAGAGGAAGGGACAGTTCCCAGAAGAAGGGAGATGTAGGACGTATCTTCTGTTCAGACTGCCCAGCACCCCCCTCCCATTCTTTTATGAACAGATTCCATGCTCCTGGCTACAGTCGTGGCATTTCCCACCCCTTTGGGCAAAAAACTGTACCCCGGGTGGGCATAGGAACCCTCGTCAATCACTGCCCTCCACAGGGATGTCAAAACCAGACCTGGGAGGGAGGAGCCTGCGTCCTCCTTTGGTTAGGAAACCTGAGGCTACACATCAGGATTTGCTGGTATCCACGTTCCCTCCCACGTCTCATGAAAAGGTTAGTCTGAAAAACACACTGCAGGTAGAGGAGACAAGAAACTAAGAATCCTGGTGGCGTCAGAGTCCCCGGATCCAGCCATTCCTGAAGGTACCCCAGCCCTCTCTCCTCCCAGTCTGGTTACATGAGCCAGCACATCCCTGTGTGCTACTAAAGCTGGTTTATTTTCACCGGCCACCCAATAACCCTGACTAATAGAGCAGGCAAGCCCAAAGAAGGCAGGGGCTGGGCAGACGGAATGGTAGGAGTCCCACCGGTGGTCACTAAGTCAGGGTCTTCCACTTTAAAATCTCAACAAGAAGGGAAAGGTCACCCTTCTGCTCCTCTCCCCAGAATCCAGCAATCCATTTCCAAACTTCTCGGAAAAAGTTTCTGGACCTGAGATCTCATGAACTTCTGAGTAAGTTAAGCTCTCTTCTGAATAATAGTATCCGTTGGTAGAGAAAATTTTAATAACCCCGAAGTGGCAATGAGAAATATTAGAATTAGACCTGGATATTAGAAAATACTGTTGCCATATGTTAGAAGTATTTTCTCTTTCCCCCCTAAACAGAAAGCGAAGGGATGCCGTTTCAAACAGTGGCTCACGGGGTATGAATGGCTCTGCAGGGTATCTAATGAACACTGCTTTCCCTGCAGCGAGACCATGGAGAAAGCACTCAACCATGGGATAAGATTGTGAATAAATCGATAAATATTGCATCTGGCATGAGATACGGTTTTTTGCTGAAGTATCAAGTTGGCATCAATTGCAACTCCAGGTTCTAGGTAGGGAGGAGGGGGCTTTCAGAACAGAGGGGGAAAGGGTCTGGTGGTACCCGGTCACGACTGGCGAGGCGACAGCCCCTCCTCATGCTGCAGGGCGGGGGTCTGCCTGCCTGTCCACGGTGCCAGACCCTGGGCCAAGGGGATGGAAGAAATCATCTCCCCTCCTCCTCAGCAGCCCTGCGTTCCCACTTGTGATTCCACGGCATCTCCAAGACCAGTGGGTGGGAATTTGCTTCTCCTTTGGGTGACTAACCAGCCCAATTCTGGTTATTTTCCCAAGGGAAGTGAAGCCCAGGCAGGTATTTTTGTGGAGTGATCAGGAAAAACCTCTGCTATGGGGCTGCTGTCTCTAGAAACTGAAAACTGCCGGTAACCTTTGAAGCTGCTTCCCACTAAAAATTGTTTTTAAAAAAAAAGGAAAAAACACTTTAAATTCCATTGCTGGTGAGACTTGTTTCATGGCTAAAACTGTTTGTGTGTTTGCTTATTTGTTTTTTTTTTAAAGTGAATGCCTTTTGTGAAAAATAATGTATTTGTTATTGATGATTCCATTCTGATGGACACAGAAAAAAATGTATGATTTTGGTTGATTTTTACTGAGTGAAGTTCAGTGGGAAAGGGTATCACAAGAAGTCAGAGAATGTTTTAAAAGGTTGTTTTAAATTTTTGAATTTTGAAAATAAGATAGTTATTAACTTGACTCCAGGTGAATAGTCATGGACAGGGGGAAGTTTTGGAACTACTGGAAATGCGACTCAACTGTCAGAAGCACACGAAATCAACAGTTCCAACTATGACACTAAATGCTAGTGTTCTCTTTGTTTTGCCACAGGGTCAGTGTGACAAAAGTCACCCTTTGTGCTCGCACACACACACACAATGTTTCCTGAAATCTGTCCCTACCGCTTTGGCCTTTGTATCCCAGGTGGAATAGTTTGCATATTTTGACTCTGGGTTCAGGTTCATCATCTGACTCGTGGACAAAGACAGGTTAAATAAAGAAGACACGTACAAATGGCATTTCAGCCTGAGTTAATAAAATATTTTTGACAAAGCCAATGACCTTTCATCACGCAATTATCTGGGGATTTATAAAATGTCTTAGGGCCCTAAAAACACACTTGTCTTCAGGGGTACAATTTCTTAAGAGATTTGTTTTACAAAAGTGGTCCTTGTGAATGGAAGTTAAACCAAAGAAAAGCTTTGAGGGACTCTGTCGCCAGCTTGCCCAAGTAATCCACTTCTCTCCCTCCCTCTTCCTGCCATGTAGTCCAGCTATAAACCCCTGCGGCTGCTTTTCAAAGGCTTTCCCCCTCAAAGTCAGGTTATTTTTCGATAGAATAGTGTTCCAGCAGGGTTCTGACTCTAGTAGGTGAAGCACCAGGAAGACGGCAAAGTCTCTAAATACATCTAGCCATGCAGCTTTCCATGGGCCTACCCCACGTCTACATTTCCACCCGTGGCGTAGAATGTTCAACAGTTTCAGTAGTACAATGATTATTTTTTGCTACCTTAATAGATGACAGTCATATCTGACTACTGTTCTAATTTGCACTTCTTCTGTAAAATTGAATGATTTTGTCCTGGCCGGTGTGGCTCAGTGGACTGAGTGCTGGCCTGCGAACCAAAGGGTCACCGGTTCAATTCCCAGTCAGGGCACATGCCTGGGTTGTGGGCCAGGTGTCCAGTTGGGAGAGCGTGAGAGGCAACTGATGGATGTTTCCCTCACACATCGATGTTTCTCTTCCTCCCTCTCTCCCTCACTTCCCCTTTTTCTAAAAATAAATAAAATCTAAAAATATAAAAAAATTTTTAAAACTTAAAAAAATAAAATTGAAGAGTTTTCCATCAATTTGTTTACTCCTCATTCATAGCTGTTCTCCTTTGGGTAAAATCTGCCTAAATCCTTTGGTCATCTTGTCTAGGCAAGGAATAATCCGTTCCCTGTGAATTGTTTGGGGAGAAGGCTAGGAAGAGATGATTAAAAAATTTTTTTCAGGATTTGTCCATGATCCCTTCTCTGTCAGGAAGTCAGGGTATGGGTATCAACTTGGGCACTAACTTCTGGGTGTGTGCACATCAGTGAGCATTCTGTAAGGACATTGTGAAAGTTCCTCACTTAGTGTTTGAGAAGCATTGTCACATCTGAGTGTTTGCATGTCTTAGCATTTCCGTATCTTTGAAAAGTTCTGCTAAGTGAGGCATTCTCACTGGGGTGGCCACAGTTTTCCCAGCCTGAGACTTCTGAGGGAGAGCAAAGACAAAGTGATTTTAGATGGGCAGTGCGAGTCCACCAAGTCCTCAGCACAGCAGCTGGGTTGGGTAGGACAGCTTCAAGTAGCCACTCAGACCGCACCAGCAGCGTCGCGTTCATCTGGACCCCAACATGACATTATTTGTGGACCCCTGGGGGTATGGGTACCCCTCCTATTGGCCCCCAGAGAACCTGACGAATTGGCTAGTGCCCTTATAAAGAGAAAAGGCAGCAATCTTATCTTTGGGGTCTTGACCCCTCCCTTCTTTGGGTCAGGGCCCCTTTGAGACGTTATAATTCAATCAACAATTATTAAGTGCCTGTGTCTGCCAGGCGCTATTCTACATGCTAACATTCAACCAGCATTTCCATCTTTAAAGAGCTTCCATTCCTATGGGGGAGACAAGCCATAAAAAAACAAAAAACAAAACAAAAACAAAACTGGACCTATTAAGGCAGTAAATGATGTATGTCAGAGGGTGATGAATCTACAAACAAAAAGAAAAAGTAGAGCAGAACCAGGGTGCTGGCGGAGGGAGGAGGCGAGGTGTGCTTGTCGGGTGGCGGGTGGGGGGGACTTCATTGAGAAGGTGAGACTCTAGCAAAGACCAGAGGAGGCGAGAGAGTTACCTAAGAGCTTCTCCGGGAAAAGGGCATTTGGGCAGAGGGGCCGCTACAGCAGGGTTCGGAGCAGGTGCAGTGGGAGCCCACCCAGTCTTGTGCTGCAGCTGGTGGACCCAGCTCCCTGTTGTAGTCAGTGTCAGCTGCTAAAAGCTAATACCTGTCCCCTTCTCTGGAGTCTTGTCCTTACTGACCGGAGCTGCCTCCTCTGCTAGAGACGCCTGGGAGGTGGCCAGTGACAGTTGGGAGTGGGCAAAGGCGCCCTGTGCCCTTGCCTCTGAATGGGACACTCCCCGTGACGCACTGTACATTCTGGAGCTCTCCCAGGGACAGACTGAGGCGAGGCTTCCCCTGAAACTACAGTTCTGCCTCCCTCAACGTCTAGCCGAGGCCCGGACTGAGAGCTGAGAGCGTTTCTCCAATAAATCTCTTTAACGAGAAGCCCGTCTCAGGCTCTGCTTTCCAGGAGCTCAGCCAAGGGCAGCCCTGAGGCCAGAGCTTACCTGATTTGTCCAAAACCCAGCAGGGAAGCCACTGTGGCTAAAGCATGCCTGCCAGGAAGTGCACACACACAGACGGGTTTGCATATAATGTGCTTAAGACACTAGGGAACCAGGTTCAGCAGCCGCAGCATCTTCTGGGGGGCCCCGTGTAAGGGCTGGCAGTGCCACAGGTTGGCTTCTTGAACCACCATCCATTTCTCCGCAGAAGGATTAAAAGGGTACCTTCTCAGACAGAACTTTCTGTCTTCAGTAGGAAAGCCGCCCATTGGCATCTTTCCCGGAAAATTACTGAATCTATCTACTGTGGCCTGAATTGTGCCTCCCCTACCAACAAAAATTCCTGTGTTCAATCCCTAAACCTCAGTGGGACTGTATTTAAAAAGAGGGCTTTTAGAAGATAATTCAAGCTCAGTGAGGTCATAAGGGTGGGGCCCTCATCTGTTAGGGTGGTTGGTATCCCTTCCTAAGAAAAGTAAGAGACCCTCTTCCCCTCTCTCTCTGCCCCGTGAAGACACCGAGGAAATGGCCATCTGTGAACCAGGAAGCAGGCCCTCTCGGACACTGAAGCTGCAGTATTTTGCTCCGACAGTCTGAACAGACCATCAAAACTATAAAACCGCCCAAACTACAAATGTCAGGTTTGAAAGTTCTAGAGTTAGTTTTGTGGAGCTTACATTTCTGATCCCGTGGGGAAAACAGTTTTCGAAATGCCCCGCCCAGGTCCAGGAAGCCAAGTCAGCATGTCCTTGGGCAGGGACAGAAGAAGGTTGGAGAACAGAGGGGTGGGGGTGGGGGCGGTGTGCAAACCAGGATTCAACTCACTTTTCTATTTCCTACCTAACCATAAGGTGGAAGCATTGTAAAATGAAGGTAGAGACTGAGGGAGACGTTTCTTAGAATTTTAATCATTTCCTGTCTAGAATACAGAGGTGACCTTTTCTCTTGCATAGAAAATTAATTCTGAGAGGTAACTATTTTTCTTTTTTAACATAAAATGCTTAACCCACCTCCAAATATCCTGGCAACATAACCAAACTCTTAACACATTGTTGGAAAGGACAGCTTCGGAGATTGGAGACACGGCTCAGAGACATGGTTTTCCACCTTGCTTATGTGACTTTTGCCAAGTTCCCCAACCTCCCAGAACCTCGGTTTCTTCCTCTATAAAATACACATGAGACCCAGCCTACGGAGCAGTGAGGATCAAATAAAGAACACTTATGACAGTGAGCTTCCACCTGGCCCAAAGGCACCTGGTACTAGACCCTGAGCAATCCCTGAGATAGGGAGCCTGTGGGATTTTCCTGAATTCACCTTGTTCGTGATCAGTTACCACGCGGCCAGGTCAAGAGAAGTTCAAGAGCTCAAAGAACATTCCCCAGTCCCAAATACACACCTGCCTCCAGGCCAGCACTGAGTAGGATGCCTGGGTTGGGAGTCTGCTCCCAGGTAAGGGGATGGGCACGTACAAATAAGGGAGAGGGAACACCTGCAGGAAAAATGGACTAGTTGGTCCCAAACTGGCTATGTCAGCGTCATCTGGGGAGTTCTTTAAAATGCCTGTCCCAGGTTTCACCTCATCCCCGCCTTCAGAACTACTGAATCAGACTCTCCATGGGTGGCCCCGAACCTGTGTCTCTAAGTGGGCTCCTTGGGTGAGTCCATGGACACCTAAGTTTGAGAAGTGTAGGTCCACAGCTTGTTCAGGTTTTACAGTCACTAGCAGGCGACTGGACTTCAAACCCAAGTTCTAAGTAAATGTTTTGAGCGGCTTGTTGGGAACAGCTTGCAGTTCAACTTGATTTCCCTTAACAAGCAGAATTCGTAGGCTATTTACTGGCCAAAAAAAAAAACCCGGGAAGCTTATTATATATCATCTAGGATTAGTAATTACATTATGTAAAATATTCCTCAAATCACATATTGTCACACACTCATGTCTAATTAGGGTGAAATCAGACGAACGATTGGAAACCCTTTTTACCTGCATTCGCTGACAGTCGCTTCAGCAGAGTAGGGAAGACTCACGGCGGTAGGTTCTAGGCATAAGCAAGGCGGTTGCATTATGAAGTCTGGTTTTTCTTTTGCTGCTTGGGGGCCTGATACCGAGAGGCACAGACAATTAAATGTAACGAATGCATTTCGCAATGAACAGAGAGCAAAGATTCACTTAAATTTAGCCTTCTGACTTCATTAAAAATTTTATTCCAGCAACCCAGAACATGTTGTGAAAAAGAAACCGCAGAATGACATAAAGCAATCCCTCTGTCTTGGGAGTCTATCTTTAGAGTCATTTCTGAACGTTTCCGCACCACTAATTAGGCTGTGCACAAGATTTTCCTTCTCCTGATGCCGCACGATGAACCAGAAGCAAACATTTAAGACGGCTCGTTTTAATGTTTTTTGTTAACACCATAGTGTCCAATGGTCTGAGGCCAACAGCAAGAGCCAATGGGCAGGAAGCCCGTTGTCTGCATGCTGCAGGGCAAACAATGGTTCCCGAAATGTATGAAAGGCCCTATCTCAGGATCGTGCTCCCTGGTCTTCGAAGGTAGGACTCCCAGAGCCCTATCACCCTGAGAAAGGCTTGCTCAAGAAGCTTCTGGGTACAAACGGTGAGTGCCACTATGTGTCAATCATGGTTTTCACTCTCCTGTTATTACCTCCAATGTGCATTTTGACCTTCTTGCACGGGACAGAGAAGGTAAGTGGCCTCAACTCATCACCGATGAAGTTGGCCTTTGAACCCAGCTCTGATCCCAAATCAGCTCTCCACTCCAACTACTACACCACTTTTGCCCCTTTGTGTATGAATCACGTGGCCAGCCTTTTCAATAGCATTTCCCCCAAATGTAATATGCTGACCTCCAGCAGAATGAGCTGGCATGCTTGTTGAAATTCAGATTCCTAGGCTCCACCCAGACCCAGGGGATCCACCACTCTGGCGGGCCCCGGAATCTGCACTCTCTCCAGCTTTCCAGGTGATGCTGGCACACAGCACAGTGTGAGCGCCGTTCTCCTTGAGGGATCACTGCAGCTGCCCTCCATGCCTTTACAAACCAGTGTCAGAGATCGGGGCCCGTGAAGCAAAACAAAGACTTCCCTTTACTTCTGCGTGGTCTGCAGCAAAGCACGGACCCCAGACTGGCTTCCACCTGGTGCTCAGCGCACTTTGGAGCCATCCTGCTTGGGGATCAGGTGCTATTTACTCAAGAAACCAAAGCCTCGTATTAACATAAGCAAAACATAATTAGAAAAATCTGTCATAAAAACCATCCTGCTTTCTGAGCCAAGTATAAATTACCCTGGAGTAGTAAGTCATGCCAAGAATCCCACTTCATTAGCTCATGTAATTGAGAATGACTGTCATGCCAATTGCCGTCAATGTGTGTTTTCTTAATTGTCTGGACATGTGGTCCCCCCAACGTCTTTACTCCCCTGATATGTACATAGTTTGAAAGAGCTGCTGTCGACTATAATGAACTGTCTTCGTTTTTCTCCATTTGCCCACTCGCCTCCCCATCCATTCTCTGCCCTTCCCTGTGTGTCCACGTTTGCGGGCTGACCCCTATGGACAGTATCGCCACCTGGGCTCCCTCGCTCTCTGGCCTCTGGTTGGGTGTGACCAATGGGAAGGACTAGAGGAGAACGAACAGGAGAAAAGGGAGGTCAAGGTATCTGTTACGCACACCTTACTGCCTCCCGACTGTTCTCGGTTTCTTCTATGGCGGCAGCTTCAGGCAGGGACCCCTCTTTCCGGTTCCGGCTCACACCACCCTCGGTCGCACCACCCTCGCCCTCTTCAGATCTAAGGGAGCTGATGGCTTCGAGCTGGGTAATTCTCCTATGTCTACCTGTACCTCTGTAAATAGTCTTCTTATTAAGGTTGCCCTCGAATGTGCCCTGTTTCCTACACATTCAGGTGCATTGTTTTATATCCATGGATTATGTGCATAAAAAGATGTCTAGTCTATGTAAATCGCTGGGTTAATTTGCAAATATGTGAAGGTCTGTCCAGAAAGTACCCAGCCACATACTATGCAGTATTGAGACATTTCTTGAAGAAGATAAAAGACACAAGAAAAATTGTGCATAGGACAATGATCCCTTAGTCCCCTTCAGAGCAGGCACCTTGGGACCTCACACAGTTCTCCCAATTGCCATCAGCTACCCAGCTATATTTTCCTGAATCTCATAGATGGTATGAATTGTCTTCCCTTTCAAAGGTGATTTTAGTTTGGGGACAAGGCAGAAGTCATAGGGTGCCAAATCTGGGCTGTAGGGGGGCCGAGCCACCAGGGCGATTTGATGTTTTGCCAAAAAACGCTGCACAAGACGTGATGTGTGAGTGGGTAGGTTGTCGTGCTGAAGCTGCCGATCACCAGCTGCCCACAGCTACGGCCTCTGAATCACCTGAGTAGGTTCTGCGGAGGAATGTTCAAGCTTAATGCAAAATCTGATGCAGATTCGTTGCTCTACTCACTCAGTCATTTTGAGTGCGACACCACACAGCACACATGCTCACTCAATGGAGTCTACCCTCCCCACTGACTAGTACAGTGAAGTCGTCATTGTTTATGCACGAACATCCCAGTCCACTCTCCAGGGCTGCCAGGTCCCATCAACGTCCCGCAAACCATTCTCGTTCTACTAACAGCGGCTGGACTTTTTCCAGACCGACCTTGTATACATACACAAATCCATACACACGCATTTACATGAGAATATTCAAGAGTGACAACCTACCCCTCCTACCTTCCTTAGGAGGAAAGACTTACTGCTGGTTCCATGGAGGAAACTGATGGAGGTGGACCATGGCAAAAGGGAAAAAATGAAAGCCTAAATTCAACTTGATAAAATCCCCGGGGGTGGAATTGCAGGAGCTAGGACACAGAGGGCAGTAGAAGTGGATGGAGAGGGGAGGGAGGCAGGCGGAGAACGCAGAGGAGCCGAGGGCCACAGCGCAGGGCAGACACGTGGGTTTTTGGGAGAGCAGTGACAATGAGGAGTTTAAAGAAGCTTTCCGTGAGGCAGGTGGTGTGACTCCTCTCCTGGGTGCCTGTCAGTTATGATCGCCTTTTCCGTTCATGGATGTGGGGTTTTAAAACACATCTGCAAGTTCTTTGACCCATCTCCCATCAGAAGGTGGCGTCTAGTTCTGTTTCCCTGGAACACGGGCTTCCTTCAAGCAGAAGACAGCAGAAGTGACTCTGTGTGTGACTTCAGAGGCGCAGCCACAGGTGTCCAGCTGACAGCTGACATCTACCACCAGACCCGGGAGTGAATGGCCCTTCCGGTGGTTCAAGCCCACCCAGTGATCATGAGTGGAGCTGGGCCACGCCCTCCCCAAATTGCGGATTTGTGAGCAAAGAAAGTGTCATTGTCGTTTTAAGCCACTAACTTTTGAGATGGTTTGTTATATATGAAAAGACAACTGGAATAACGCCTTTACATTCAAACTTCAGTTTCTTTTTCTTTTTCTTTTTTTTTTTTTTAAGATTTTTAAAATTTATTTTGAAAGAGAGGGGAAGGGAAGGAGAAAGAGAGAGAGAGAAACATCCATGTTTGGTTGCCTCTCACGCACTCTCAACGGGGGCCCTGGCCCACAACCCAGGCATGTGCCCTGACTGGGAATCTAACCAGCGACCCTTTGGTTCGCAGGCCAGCACTCGATCCACTGAGCCACAGCAGCCAGGGTCTTTTTTTTTTTTTTTTTTTACTTATTACAGTATTATTGACTATATTTCCTCTGCTATACTTTACATCCCCATGACTATTTTGTAACTACAATTTGTACTTCTTAATCCCTTCACCTTTTTCAGCCATCTGCCAATAATCCCCTTCCCGTCTGGCACCCATAACTTTGTTCTCTTTACCTAAGAGTTTGTTTCTGTTTTCTTTATTCATTTATTTTGATTTTTAGATTCAACATAGAAGTGAAATCGTATGGTATTTGTCTTTCTCTGTCTGACTTTTTTCACTTAGTGTAATACCGTCTTGGTCCATCCACGCTGTCACAAATGGTAAGATTTCCATTCTTTTATAGGGCCGAGTATTATTCCATTGTATAAATGTGCTGTCTCTTCTTTATCCATTCATCTGTCGATGGGCACTGAGGTGGCTTCCATGCCTTGGCTATTGCAAACATTGCTTTGGTGAACACGGGATGCACGTATCTTTTTGAATTAGTGTTTTAGATTTCTCTGGATGAATACCCAGGAGTGGAATTGCTGAGTCATATGATAGCTCTATTTTTAATCTTTCGAGGAACCTCCACACTTTTTCCATGGTGGCTGCACCAATTTGCATTCCCCCCAACAGTGCACACGGGTTCCCTTTTCTCCACATCCTCGCCAACATTCATTTGTGGATTTATTGATGACAGCCATTCGGACAGGTTTGAGGTCATATCTCGTTGTGGTTTTAATTTTGCATTTCTAATTTGCATTGGGGTTCTAATTTGTGACGTTGAATACCTTTTCCTATCAGACTTGGGTTTCTTAAGCTGGCCTTTGGGTGGCCCAGTGTTTATCAGTAATGAGGAGATGATCCAGAGAGGGGAATTTTTACCCTCTTGGCTGTCCCCTGAAAAACTCTTTTCAGGGCGAGTTACATATGTAATATGACAGGCTCTGTGTGCCTAGCACACGAGAGGGCTTAATACATTTCTATTTCAGGTGAGCAAGTAAGCCACGGCGGGGAGTCACCAGGCGGGCACCGCAGCACAGCAGCCATCGGGGGCAGGTGTGGAGGACTCTGAGGCACACGTTCGGCTCTGCACCTGGGTAAGTGGTTGAAGCAAGTTTGGGTGGGAGCTCAAAGCTCTTTTTAACAGAGAAGGGGGCCGGCAGACAGCTCGAAAGTTCATCTAGATGGAGGAGTGAGGAAAAGCGTTTAAAAAGCTGGTAGGGGAATTTTTCAGGGAGAAAACTATCTTTTTGTAGCAAAACATCTTGGAGGATCATGGCTATTGTGAGGTGACAACCCCCAAGGCCTGGCCAGGACGGGCTGTGAATGAGACAGAAAGCCGCCCTTGGCTGCTGGAAGGGACAGGGTGACGAGGCTGTGCAGGGTTCCCTCAGAGGGCGGGCCAGTAGGGATCCAGTGACAGAACAGCAGAGAGAAATTTCTGGTGGCCGAGTGACTGAAGAACTTTAAGAATAAAGATGTCTAACAGTTATCTGTAAGTGTGGCCATGATATTCTGCAGTAACGATCCGTTGCCCTGCTTTTCAGTGAAGCCTGTCTTACACACGGACTTCCTGTGGTGGTGGCTTGTGGGGTGAAGGCTTTGGGCGGGGACCGGCCCGGGGCAGAGGAGGGTCAAAAGACCAGACGCATGCAGGAAATAAGAATGTGGAAGCAGAGGCCCCTGGAAGAAGCCCAGATCCCCAAGAATCCCCTTCTTTAACGGTTGCTCTGGAGATTAAAATATACGTTTTTAATGTAGCAAGTCTATTTAGAGTTCACATTGCCCCACTTCATGTAAAATGTATAAGCCTCATAATCATATAGCTCCTTTTTCCACTGCATGTGTTATAAAAAACTACAGTAAAATGTTACAATTATTGCTTTACACAATCCTATTCTAAAGAAATTAAGAGGAAAAGTCTTTTATGTTTATCCATTTATTTACTATTTCCAATGCTTTCCATTCTTTCTGAACAGCTGAGTTTCTACCTGTTACCATAGCCCTCCAGCTTAAAAACACCCTTTAGCATTTTTGTAGTAGGTCTGATGCAAACAAATTCTCTCTGTTTTCTTTTACCTTGAAAATGTCTTTATTTCAGCGTTATTTTTGAAGAACAGTTTCATTGGGACTAGCATTCTCTGCTAGATTTCCTGTCTTTTTATTTATTTCAGGAATATTTTCCTTTATGTCCTTGGGTCTAGTTACAACAGCTGCTGTAACATCTTCGTCCAACATCCAGAGTGGGTTGATCTCTGTCGTTTATCTTTTCTCCTTAGATATGTCTGTGTGTGCCTCTCCCATCCTCTCTCTAAAATCAAGAAATAAACCTTTAAAAAATAACTGAAGCAAGACAAGGTCTGGGGATAAGCTTAAAATTAGGCGTGAAAGTGCAATTTACACCCCATGCTCAAAAACACAATTCCACATAATGCAAAGGAGGGCTTCCCCTGTCTGCGCCTCTGCCCCCACCCTCTCCTTGCCAGGGCTGTGGAGCACTGCACCTTGTCATTCACAGGAATTCAGCTCGTCCTGGCATCCAGGGCGCCCCCATTCCCGCCACCTGCTCTGCAGGCCAGGGCTGGAGTGAGGCAAGTGGGGCATCCAGACGCCGCATTTAAGATGGTGTGAGCTCAGGTGCGTGTCTGAGAGTGAGTGCCCCTTCCCTTTTGTACCTGGCACCTCACTTGCCTCGCCCTAGTCTCGACCTTCCTGAGCACACGAAAAGCATGTCTCCATCCGCAGCATGTCACTGTCCACTTGAGTCCCTGAGGGATGACGCATGGCCGTGAGTCACTTACTTGGTGAGGAGAGAAGGAAGAAACCAGAGGAGGGAGAAACAGGGGTGCTGGAGCTGAGGCTCACAGGGACAGGCTGATCCAGAACCGCCGAGGGCCCAGAGCTGCTGCGTGGTGACCAGGACAGCCACTATGTCCTCAGAAGGGCAAGGAGCGCTGGCCAGCACTGCCCCCTCCCGCCCCCCCGCCATTCACCATGAAGCACAGCCGGGCCCTTGCACAGGGACTTCCAACGTGTCCCCAGGGTTCACCCCACTGGCTCAGGCTATCCGAGCAGCTCTGATCTGTGTAACTAAAGAAATCCTCCTAGCCCCGCCCCAACTCTACCCCCACTCAGCTAGTGCCTCTGGCCTTAACTAGTCCCCCTGACCTCAACTCGTTCCTCCGGCCTCAACTAGCTTCTCCTTGGCTTCATCTGGTTCACCTGGCCTCAACCAGCCCCTCAGCGCCCCTGGTCTCCAAGGCTTGCCCAGCCACAACCCGCCCGTGATTTCTTGTTTCAGGCCCTTGCCCACACCTGGGAGGCCTGTACCTGCCTCCTCCCGGGACATTCCTACAGTCCTGAAGGCCCCGCTCGGACGGCGCCACCCGCTGCCAGGGCCGCCCTGGCCTTTTCCCTGCCCACAGTCCTGGCTCCAGGGAGAGGGCGGGGCGACAGTCAGTAAGTCAGTAAGGCCGGGCCAGCCGGTGTCTGCAGGGCATCATGGAGCCGCACAAGCACCTACACACAGGGCATCGTGCTCCCCACTTTAGAGATGAGCACACTGAGGCTGAGGAAGCCTCAGTGCCCCATACGAGCTTATACTTTTAGGAAATGAAAAACAAGGTATTTAAACCCCAGGCTGTCTGATCCCACAGCCCAGGATATAACGCCCCCGCCCCGCCCATGTCTCCTTCCTAAATGCTCTGACTCCCAAGGCCCAGAACACACCATCAACATGCACGTGGCTACGGGGATGAAGGAGACCACCCGCTGTACACACCAAGGATAAAAGGACAGACAAGCCGAGGCTGTGACGAGAGAGAACTGACTGGCGCAGACAGCCACCCAGACAGAACATAATAAAGCAGTAAATTGTCCTGGACTCCCCCTGCAAGTGTCGGTCTGGCACAAAGCAGATGTCCCCTGAAGGGACCTTGGAGTTGAGGGGTCTGGGTCGACGAGATCAGGCATTTGCACTGCAAAGGCTCTCGTCCCATTGGAGCGAAGGCTGGAGCCCGGGCCAGCCGCCTTGAGAAGCTTCTGCCCCCAGATAGCTGGGTCTCCATGGAAATTAGTTTGCAGAGAAAAAGGAGCTATTTTAAGGATAGGCGAAGTGAGAACCTGTAGGCGGGGCTTAGGGAAGGTAGCTGTGGGAGAGAGCTTTTCTGAAAGACTCCCTAATTTCCCTCCTGTCGGGATGGAAAAAGAACTGAAACCCAGGAAGGAGGAGGAGCCTGCAGGCTGATGGTCCTTGGGGAGCGGCCCTGCAGGCCCGCGGAGGGGTGGGCGGGGGTGGGGTGTGTGGAGATGCCAGGCTAAGGGCTGTTAGAGAATACCCACCACATAATAACACCTTCCTGTTGGCACAAAACCTGCGTTCAGAGAGTCATGCAAAGAAGGAAAAATTTGCTTCTTAAAACAAATGTAGCAGCCTCTGCAGTCTCAGGAGTGGGGGCCTCTGGGGCGAGGAGAGCTGGTTCAGTAATCCACCGGCTTGGTTAGGCAGCTGGTGAAGAAAAGCTGATGTAAAACACGGATGCTCCTCGACCTCCAATGAGGTTACATCCCCATAAATCCTTTGTAAATTGAAAACATCGTAAGCCAAGCCCTGACCAGTGTGGCTCAACTGGTTGGGTGTTTTCCTGCAAAGTGAAAAATTGCTGGTTCAATTCCCAGTCAGGGCATATGCCTGGGTTGTGCGTTCGGTCCTCGGTTGGGGCACGTATGAGAGGCAACCGATGGGTATTTCTCTCCATCTTTTTCTCCCTCCTTTCCCCTCTCTCTAAAAACAAATAAAATCTTAAAAAAAAAAAAGAAAACACCGTAAGTCGAAATGCATTTAATACCCCTCTCCTACTGAACAACTATAGCTTCGCCTAGTCTACCACAAAGGTGCTCAGAACGCAATATCCAAAAACCACTAGCAACAAACAGCAGGGGCTTTTCGCCCCCGAGATTGCGCGCCTGGCTGGGAGCTGCTGCTGGCAGCCACGTCGCTGGCCTTGGAAAAAAAAATCAAAACTCAAGACCCGAAGCACAGTTTCTAACTGAATGTGTATCACTTCCACAACCTTTGCGAAGTCAAAAAATCCTAAGTCAAACCACAAAGCCACCCTGAGTCGGGGACTGTCTGTAACTTGGTTCGGTGATAAAGAGGTGGGAATTTCTGAGGTCTCCCCCACCCTGCTATAGGAGTGTTTGGGAGGCCTAGGACTGGGAGCAAAGCAGAGATGGCAGAGAAATCGGGCTAGGGTGGGCCCCAGTAAATGGTGGCAGCCAGAACTCGGGGACAGAGTTGGTCAGAGACCTCGAGGAGTGGGCGCAGAGCTGAGCAGTTAAGAGGACAAGGATGAGAGTTCTTCAGTTTTACAGTGTTTCCAGTCCCAGGCATTGCAGTGGGCCCTGCCGTCTATCAGCTTACAGACAAAGTCTCGCTGGTGCTCACACAGCCTGTGCGACCCAACACCAGGGTCCGCTTGCCTGTGGTCATCAAAACCTGATTAAGACACAAATAGGAGTTTGCAGCCAAGAAAGAAAAGATTTCTCAAGGAGATAGGGCCATGCCCAGAGTCACAGGTAGCTCAGGCTCAAAGACCTGGCCCCGGTGGCTTCCAGGGGTTGGATGACAGAGGGAAAACATCATTAATCATGGTGACTAAAGGAGTTAGGGTCACGGTCTCCAGTGACTGGTCGGTGCTAGGGCAGCAAAGAATTGATCATTCATTGCACCTGGTCCTGACATCGGCCATGGGGTTGTTCTGTGCAACTCCTCAAGGATTTGTTTTTTGAGATTGTTCTGCTCTCCTGGATCTGGAGCTAAAACACAACTGAGGCTAAGATACTGTCTTTAGTTTGATCGAAAACTCTGTCTCAACAGCCAGAAGACCCAGGACCCTGTTCCTAAGCCTACTGGCTACTCATCAGGACCTCATTGTCCGGAGGGCTTAATGAATCATCAAGGGAGAGGGAGGAGGGTGGGTCAAGGTGCTGGGTGAAGCCGGTCTGAGTCAAAGTGAAAGAAAAATCAAAATAAAGGGGAGGTAAAAGAAACTAAGGATCCTGCGCGGTTATGCCTGTGTTGGCGCTTGGCGAGAGGCAGGAGGGGCACTCGTGAGGTGCTCACGCAGGCCACCAGAGCTCAGGGCAGATGGTGACAGGGAGCCCCAGGTGCACGCCACACTGCTGCTCAACTCGCTTTTCCTGGGGACCCTCAGAAATGGTGCAGGTCCTAGAGGTCCATTCTAGATGGGGGCGGGAGCTCAAGCTCTCTGCTGTTGCCCCCAGCATGCCAGGCCAGGCATTAGTGCCAGCGGGTTCCCAGGCGCCCAGGCATTACTGCCCTGCTCCGCGGGGATACCGTGATGAATGTAGGGAGGTTGGGCTTACAGGACGTCTGGGTACCTCAAACTGTCCCTCCATCGTGGCCTTCAGCCTATCAAGTCAGAAGGCTGGCGCCGAGGCAGAGGCACATTGCCGGGTTCTGCAGGTGCGTGCGTCCCGCCTGAGCGGGGGAGGAGCCGAGGCTGCAGTGGGCGCTCAGTCCCGTCTCTGCCAGTCTCCACGGGTCATTGCCAAAGGGCAGTGAGCGGTTTGCTCCATGGCTGATAAGAGCACCGCTCCCTTAAGCTCTGCGCGGCATCCAAAACGGAGCAGAGGCCGCGTAGCCAAAGGTGGTGGGAACAGCAGCCCAGGCCAAGACACCCGAGGCACAATGGGTGAAGCCGGGCAGCACCCACACCGGCCCCTGGGCCGGGGGCCCCTCCCTGACCCGTGGGCAGTGCGAGCTGCCCGGGAACGCAGGGAGCTGGAGGCCCACTGCCTGAGGACTACTGATGCATGTTTATCGTCTTTGCAGCTTAGCAACGAACACTTCCACAAGCCACGAGGGACTTGGGAGCGCAGGACAGCAGGTGGCAGTCGAGGGGACGACGCTGGTGGAAGTGGGGTTGTGGCAGGTGCCCTGAGTCACACGAACATGCGTGACGTCTACTGCTGTTCTGGGTCCAGGCAGGACTTCCTACTGGGTTTAAGGAGTCCCCTCTGGTCAACCCAATGCTTGTCCATCACCGCGGTGAATCACAACATCCTCTCCTGCCCCCGCTGCTGCCCCACAGCTCCGACAGCCTAGAATCACTGTTGGTCGTTCAGTGTCAGGAAAAAACTGCCACACAGATGGGAGCTAAGTGAGAAAGGCACAGTTTATTGGTCGCACAGACTGACACACGAGGGGACACGGGGGTGCGTATCCAGTCTCTGGCACTCACACACACACTCCTGGGTTTGGTTTCCTACATTAATTCTGTTATGTGAAAAAGCAACACAAGGGAAGACATCACCGATCTATTCTAGTAACCAAGGAAGCAGGGCCCAAAGCCACGAGAGTTCGAAAAGAAGGCCGCGCTGTTTTGAGAGCTGGGCACCAAGAAGCCCACCCTCCTGGGCAACCAGGTGGGGAGCTAAGGTTCAGAAGCAGCAGCAAAAGCTCTGCTATTAGCATGACGGGAAAGTGTTGCCAGGCTTGGCTTACCCTGTGGCCTGGTGGTGGCTGCCCATAGCAGGTGGGGCACGGGGGCCCCGGCTCAGGCCCAGGCTCGGGCTGAAGCTGGACGTCCCCGCTGAATAGTCAGAGCTGCTTTCCCCCCTTTGGATAAAGGACTGAGAGGACCTGGACAGACCCCTGCTCTTGGCAGCGGCTCTGCCTGAACCCCTGGGGCTTTAACTAAAGCAGTTTCCGTCACTGAAGCTACAAGGCCAGGTTCCTTGCACCCTAAATTAACATGCTCTTCAGCTTCCTGCAGGCCAAGGCCTGTCTTACTCCAGCAGGGCACTGGCCTTCATTTTTAATGCTTTGCCCAAACCACTCAGGACATGCTGCTTTGAACTGGGGGGTCCGGGAACGTGGCCTTGCTCGGCTGAAGAGGACTCAACTCGTAACGTTTGTAAAGCTCTCAGCAGGTACCCAGCACGTGGTGAGTGCTCGGTACATGCAGCCATTATTATTATTAATATTATTATTATTTATATTTCCACCCGGAAATCAGCGGGTTTAGTTCCTTTCTTCAAAACGGCGACCGGAGCAAGGCTCTTGGGGCCGAGTACCAAGATCCAGCTGAGGGCCCGAGTGCGCACGTCGGTCGGTGCCCATCGGGTGCGCTTTTCTTTCCAACCTCAGCACGTCAGGCCCAGTTCTGAAGCCGGCACACCCTGCTGGCCACACAGGAGCTGGGCCTCTCCTGAGAAGTACAAAGCCCTGCCTAGGAAGTTGGGTAGGAGGGGCCGACAGGAAGTCCCAGGAGAAGGTCCGGGTGGCTTGCGGCCGCTCCTCCGGGTCCCGTCTCGCCGGCAGCTCACCAGGCACCTCACTGCGGGCCAAGGACAGAACGTGTCAGCGTTGTCTTCTCGCTAGGCCAGACCTTTAACTAGGGGTCCCCACGTCCCTGCACACTGTGCACTAGGCCAGGATTCCTTTAGCAGAATGCTGAACAGAGCCAGCACTTAATCATTCTAACATCGACCCATATGTGTTCTATGGGTGCATAGCATACGAATACATAATTTAGGTGTAAATTATAACATACGGGAATAACATATAATCCAATTTAAGCCTCCTTATAAAGCCTGTGAGGCAGGTGCCCCCAATAGCCCCCTTTTTACAGACGAGTAACTGAGGCCGAAGGTGCAGAGCCAGGAAGTGGGAGCGCGACATTTCACACCCAGCGCAGTCGGGCCCCGCAGCCTGTTATCGGCACTGTTGGCTCTGCTTGAAAAGGAATCTATTTTATAAAAAAGGAAGGGGACACGGCACCTGAAGTGTCTACGATACTGGGAAAATTTTCAGTGCTAATACTAATGACAACAATAATGAAATGCAAAGGACCTGGGCTCTTCGTATTTATGGAGTCTTATTCTTCTGGGCCCGGCACAGGGGAGCTCAGAGTTTATCCACAGCCCCTCCTACAGCCCTTTCACTGTTGGAGCAGGGACTTGGGGACAGACAGGCCTGGGTTCAAATCCCAACCCCTGCCCCTTCCTCGTGGAGCAGCTCCCGGAACCACTGTTTATTGGAACCCACACCTGGCTGGGTCGTCTTTACCATGTACCTTCACACGCACGTGTGCAAGTGCACGTTCACCCATGCACACTCCTCTGGGTGTGGCAGTTTCTATCACACACATGCATGTGCATGCATGGGAGCTCCCCTGCACGCAAGTCCTGTGCATGGTGGTTGTCACACATGTACACATGTGTGAACATGAGCCCATGTGCGCACACTCCTCAGCATGGTGGGTGTGTCACGGGCACCTGCACACACATGCACCCCACACCCCCACACGCACCCCAGCACACCTGCATGGCAGCCCTGCTAGGTGGTATGTCCTCGGGGGGCCGGTGCTTGCCCTGGTGGGGGAGCTCGGTGTTCTCTCGGTAGTCGCGGCCCTTGGAGTGTTGCAGGTGCAGGACTGCGGGGCTCTTGACCGGGAGGGGTGGCCGTGGTGCTGGGGTGGGCGGGGCCTGCTGGCTCAGCTCGGACCTGGAAGGCTTGACGGGCCTCTTCGCTGGCACCGGGACTTGGGCACCGGCAGGGGCCTTGGGCTTCCCCTGGCTCTTGTCCCCAGCGGCCGGGCGGCCCTCAGCAGAGGTGGAGCAAGTGAAGGAGCGGAGGCGGGGCGTGGGGCTGAGGAAGGGCGTGGGCGCGGGCGCGGGCACCGGCTTGCCTGTCCCCTTGCAGCCCTCGGCCTCCTGGGCTCTGGAGAGCAGGATGCTGGGCGACAAGGATCCTGTGTCTGGGCACGGCGGGGGCTCCTTTCTCAGCATTTTGGGAGATTCCTGCTCTCTTCTGGGAGCCGGCTTTGGGAAAGAACTCACAGACCCGTATAGCGGGTTCTCAAACATCTCGGGCTTGGCCAGCTTGGGGTCCTCCTGGGGCAAGAGTTCGGCCGCGTTCTTCCCCAGGTCGCTGGGCCTGGGGCGGGAGAAAGAGGGGACACGGGGGAAACCATGGGAACGGCCGCTTGATACCTGCGGGGTTTTCGCCGGGGTGGTAAGTGTCCGGCAGTGGAGGGAGGCGGCGCCTGCACACCAGCGTGAAACACTCAATGCCCCTGGACTGTTCACTTTCAAATGGTTAATTCATATTATGTGAGTTTCACCTCAATTAAAAACAAAATTACATGAAAGGAAGAGGGACTGTGACTCCTATGCTGGTGATCACATAGGTAACCCCCGTTGTCACTTGGATCTTTCCCGCCATCAACATTGTTCACAGGGAAGAGAGGGCTCACATGGCACCACCAATGTCAAACCGGCCCGTCAGTCCTCGTCAGAGCCCACCGTCCTCAGCCTTGCCTTTCCCTGCGGCTAGAGGCCTGCTTTCCTGGCCCTCCCAACCCCCACCCCGCCGTCCCCCCAAGAATCCTGCAGCCTCTCTGATGTCTCCAGCAAATTCTCCTCTGACCCTCAGGGGAACAGAAGCCTCGCAGGTGATCAGGCACCCTTAGTCCCCATCTGTGCTACTTGAGGGTCCCAGGTCAAGGAGTTTCACTTAACAGATGTGTAAGGGCCTCTGTGCACCCCAGACAAAGGAGCAACCCATGGTCAGGACAAAACCTGGGCTCAGGGGGCCGACGTTCCTCATAAACACAGCCCTCTCCCCGGCAGGAGCCTGGTGGTTGCGGTTCCTTCCTGGCCTCGCTTAGAGTGGGAAGGAAAGCCTACAGTCACGCTGGCAATCACAGGGAAGCCGGAGAGGGGGAAAGAAGCCCGCAGCGAAAGTGGGCCCGCTGCTGGCGCACGGCCAGAGAGCGCGCGCCCTGCCGTGGGCCGAAGGAGGTGAGCACCCCGTCTGTCTCCTGATTGCTTAAGACTCTCGCTAGAGAGCGGTGCGCCCCTGCAGAGCAAACGATGAGAACCAGGAACGGGAGCACGATTTACTTTCTGGCCAATGGCATAGTCTCCCGGGGGGTCTCCTGGGTTCTGCTTTCTGTGAAAAGGAGCCTGCTGTGAAGAAAACGTGGGTCCCCGGGAGCCCACCGATGGCAGGCCACGCCGCCGCTCACCGATGAAACCTGCCCTGGCACCCGGCTCAAAGTGCTGAGAAGCCAAGGCACATGGGCTCTTTGGGGAGTGAGGCGTGGGCTGGGGGGACAGGGCAAGATGTTGTCTTTGCCCACGTGCCAATGGGACAGAATGACATGGGGTGTCGGCGAAGCTAGCCTCAGGGGCATGCCGCCAATGAGGGCTCGACTCTAGACTCAGTTTTTGGGTCATTCCCCTTTGGAAAGACCTGGAAGCAGTTGGAGCCTTGAAGGAAGACTTCGGAAGGCCACCCCTCCAACTCAGGCCATCCCCTGTCCCCCTGTCTGGATCCTCAAGGACATTGGCTATGAGGGAACCCAGGGAAGGGCAGGAAGATACAAGCGGAAGCTTCTAACGAAGAGGCAAGAAGGAGAAAAGAACGATTATGCGTGATCTGACCCCTGACAGCCACTCTCAGTGGCTGAGATGGGGGAGGGGGGCTGCCCCAGGGAATTAGGGGCAGGACCAGGAACAGGGCCCTGGATGTAACCCTTTCCGTCACTCCAAAGCTCAGTCCCCTGGGACAAGGGCCCCAATGGTGGCAAGTGAAGTTCTCCCTCTGGGAGGGGCGGGTGTCACTCTTCCAGAGTGGGGAGCTTGGTCGGTGCAGGGGAGACTGGGAAAACCACAAAAAAACTTAAAAAGTCTCATTTCCATGACCAAAGGTAAGAGGAAGCCAACTCCCACCGTGGGCCCCGGCTGTGGAGTAAGTGAGCCAACATCCAGGGCACAGAGTTAGTTGTGGTGGCAAATGGGCCCCACTTCTCAGATCCCAGTCGGTTCCTAGCCGAAGCCGCGAAGCGCTCTGCAGGGTCTGAGAAGGGCCGTCTTTCTAACCACACGACCTCGGTCCAGGGTGAGCAGCTATTCAGGCATGCCCGAGAGTCAAGGGTTTCCCAGAATGTGGGATTCTTGGTGCAAAGAAGGGGAAAATTTGGGGCAAACCGGGATGGCTAGTCATCCTACTAGGGCGTAGGGCAATAGTGGGGTGACATGGAGGAGGCTGATGACACCCCTGTCCTGCAGCCTTTGCTCAGGTGGAGCCGGAGCCCAAGCAGTTGAGATGACTACGGGCAGGGTGGGAACTGCCGGCTTCCTGCCTTTAATCCCCTCCTAGGTGAGCGGTGAGCTTAGAACGCCACCCAGAGGGCCCCTTGCCCACAGAGGCTCCCATTCTACAGCTGTCTCCAGTGAAACTGGAGAGAACACACTCCGCTCCCTGTTCCATACTATGTGCTGTCTTCAACTGGTTAAGCACAAAGATACACTAACTTTGGGAACTGAGAAACATTTCACTTAAGTCACCTCCTTATTCTACATGGTTGTTCACAGATCCATTTCCTGGGTTGCCAAAGCGATGACCTTTGCTAAAAGGGCCCCCTGGCACCCATCAAGGTGGCTTTTGTCCTCATTTTTTGAGGGGAGGAAACAGGGTGTTTTTGCTTCCTCCAAAATATCCTCAACAAACCCTGAAAGCTAGAGGCGCAGAGGCAGCCACGGCTCAGGGGCAGGCCTACTTACCGACCCGCTCCCGCCGGCCACGCCCTCTACCCCTTCCTTCCTTCCATTCATCTGTCCATTTTTAACTTTTTTTTTTTTAAGAGAAAAAGCTTGAGGAATAAAACTATCAACTGCCTCTCGAAAAGGATGGAAGTGGTGAGATGAGGGAAGACACTGTCAGACGACACTCCCTTCCCTGGCTTCTAATAGGTGACAGAAAACACCACTGAGAAACAGAAGAGCTCCTAAGAGGGAAGAGAGTGGCCCCCCAAAGTCATTACAAACAGTTAGGACAGCCGCCTAGGAAAGACGATGCTAATGCTATTTTGCACATCTTTGATTGCTGTTAACTGGGCTCTGCGCCCTTCATTTCCACCTGCCGCCCGTGGTTACTAGAAACTTGCCGGGGTCCCTATCGTGTTTCCACGAGACGCTAATCAGTGAGTCCGCTCGGTTCCGGTGCCCCCGTGAGAGGTGGCTGTGGCTGTGGCTTCCTGGTTTGGGCTCCTCCCTGGCTCTCTCCTCCTGATACCTGCAGTTCTGGACGCAGGTCGGCTTTCTCTGACCCCCTGGCCTTTCCCGAAGTTTCACGGCCCAAGCCCCTCCCTCTGCAAGCTAGCCGCTCTCTTGTCCTTAACAGCAGAGACAGGAAAGCTACACATGGGAATGGGCACCTCGTGGCTGAGAAGAGCGGGGAACTTGAAGTTGGAGGGGGACTTCTACATGGAAATTCCCATCTCTGTTCCTCGGGGGCCTCCGGGAAGTGGGAAGCGGCCCGAGGGTTCGCTGGTTCTAGAAATGTATTCTTCAATACATGTAGTTTTAACACGAGGGTATTTTTCTTGACAGTATCTTTAAAATTTTCTATTAAAAAAAACCACAAACTTTCAAGACACACCCATGGGGTAGGACTACAGGTATTTCTCCAGTGCCTACTGTGCTCCGGGGCCCAAGGATGAGTCAGGGACCGAAGCGGACACACGCCCCTGCCCCCCTGCAGCCGCCATCCCGGGGACCCCGGCAGCAAGGTCCAGGGGCAGGGAGAGACCCTGGTGGAGGGTGCACTCACCTTGACTCCTGTGTCCTGGGGCAGGGCCCCCGGGTCACTGAGGAGGATGAAAACTTCTTGGGCGATATGGGCGGTTGGGAAGGTGGCGTTGGAGGGCTCTCCCCCCTTCCTGGTCCCAGGCAGGAGTCCTTGAGCGGCTGGTCGTAGCTCCAGGCTGTGGGCTGCTGGTCGGGGGGCAGGGCCTGCTTCATGTGCCCAAAGGAGCCGATGCCAATGTAACTGGGGTTGATGATTTCGGTGATGTTGGGGCCACTGCAGAGAGGGACCCTGCGGGAGAGGCACACGAAGTCCCACGTCAGGTGACCCTTCCCTCCTCTGCATCAGTCCCAGCCTGAGGACGGTGTCTTCTCGTGTTCCTTAGGACCCCTCAGGATCTCCACGCCCTCACTGAGGGGGCAGTGGATTCGTCCATCCATCCACCCTCCCATCCATCCGCCCGCTCAGTCACTCCTACAGCCCCGCGGTTTCTGTGGGCCCGGGAGCGCCAGGCCCGGGGCCAGGCTGAAGGAGCGCAGCTGGGAAGGAGGCAGCGTGGTCCCTGCTCTCATGGAGGTCAGGTCTGGTGGAGGAGACAAGCCAAACCAGTTCAGGGCCTAGACGCGCGGTGTTCACGCAGGCGAAAGCCTGACTGAGAGTCACGAAAGAGGCAGAGCTGGGCTGGCAGGAATGTCGGGACCCACTGGGCCCAGGGCGGCCAGGGAAGGCCTACCTGAGGGGGGCAGGTAGTGGGGACGGAGGGGAGACCATAGTGACTGCCCTGGCCCCAAGGGGTGAGGGGCTTAGTTGCTCCAGGAAAGGTCAGGAGGGCCCGTGAGCCAGCGTGGAGGGCGGAGTGAGCCGCCATGGAGGTCGGTGGGGCAGCGGGGCCGTGGGGCCATGTGGGAGGGCAGGCTGCGGTGGAGGGAAACGGGGAGTTTCGCCCCGAGACGTGTCAGCGCCCACATCCGGTGTGTGAGGTGTGAGAATGGAAGTGGCCACATGGGCATTTGAAGATGAGGGCACAAAGGTCGGGGCCGGAGCCCCGAATGTGGGGCAGTCCCCTCAAAGCTGCTGAGCAGATGGCCCCGGCCCAGGCCCGGGTGAGGCGACCTGAGACACCAACACTGTGCTGCCTCTCGGCCACAGAGCCGCTGCCCTTCTTTGTGTGGAGAACAAACTAGCAGGGTGCTGAGTATGCAGGCTGCCAGCGACCCTCCCATCTGCTCCGCCAGCCTGGTTCAATGCCTGCTTAGGCAACATTATCGCTCATTCCGGCAAAGGGGACAACGGCCCCAGGCCTGCGCTGATCCTGACTCTGGAGCCAGGCACGCCCGAGAGCCACCATGCCTGCTGACAGGATAATGGCGGGAGGGAAGGATCGGAAGGCGATACTTAGCATCCGCGGCTGCAGCCATCAGAAGTTGGAAGAGATGAGGGGATGGTCTGGAGAGGTGAGCTCCTGTGCTCCCGGGGCTGGGGGGCCTGGGCGAGGGCCGGATGAATGGACAGGCAGTGTAGGGACCCCAGGGGCACAGCGTGCTGGGCTTTGCGGTGGCTTTCGCATGTTTGCTCGGCTGGGAGCACAGCTTTGTCCCCTCAGCAGGTAAGCAGGCACAGGGACTATGATAGCCTTCACTGGCTTCGTTCTGGGAACTGAGGCCCTATCAGAGCTGAGGTGACTCTGTTATCGGGGACTCTTACAAAGTCCGATTATTACCAGTCCAGTCTCCGCCAAGTGCAACCTATGTGCATTCCCCACCCTGGGTGATTTCTCCCCTTGGAAACAGGATGGGGTTTGCCGGCCCCAAGACTGCTGATGTCGCCCACCCAGTCCACGGGAGACCTGGCGGCCACTCCGTGCAGCCATCTCCGCAGGTGCTTTCCCCTGGACGGGGCACCTGACCTAGGTCGCAAGTCCCTAAGTCAGGGACGGCACCTAATCTGCCTTGGTTTCTCCAGAACCCGTCACACGGTAGGTGCTCAACCCAAGTCTGTTGAACAGAACCAAAGTTTCCAACACAGAAGAGTCTCCCTGGCCTGGTCACGGCCACGTCGACGCCCCCAGAGCCGCAGGACTGTGGTCCAAAGCCCCGGAGCCGGAAGCAGGGCAGCACCTCTCTCCCTCCGGGCCCTCGGTCTCTCTGTGCTCCTCTTACCCTCCCCTGGGTCCTGGGCCTGCCAAGCCAGCCAGTCTGCAGTGAAGCCCTGGCAGCCACCCTGCCTACCTGTTGGCAGAGTCCCACTGTTTCGTGGGGTCATGGCTGGTGAAGCTCTTCAGAGACCTGGGCCCGCTGGCCTCATCCCGCTCGGTCTTCACAAAGTCTGCAAGGAGAGGGCGGGAAAGGGCACGTGAGGGCCCAGCATGCAGAGCCTGGGCGGAGGTTGCTAGGGACATGCTGGAGCTGGGTGGTGGACCCCGGCTGCCTGGGGAGGGGGGCTAAGCTAGATTCTGAGGCCTCGTGCGAGTTCACTGATGGATTAGTTCTGTCTGCCACGGCTCTAGGAGGAGAATTGGCACGTGTGGCTCAGAGGGGTCATTTCACAGGACACTTCCAACTTTTGTCTGCTGTTGGCGAGGGACAAAACAGGCAAACTGCTCCTGGCAGGTCCTAATAAAATACTTTCTATACTCCCCCTGGGCTTCTTGTGCCAAAGCCAACACCCCTGGCCTTGGGCTTAAAGGGCAGCCGGGGACAGTCTTTATTTCTGACTCTGGTGTGCAGTCCCCTCACTCCGACCTACAGTCCTCCTAGAGAAAGGGGCTCCCCGAGGGCAGAGGGGACCACGCCCATGGAGGCAGCATCCCCGACAGCCCAGCGCCCTCCAAGGAGCATTGGGTGCCACACAGTCCACACGCAGGGAGCCCTGCTGCCTCGCTGTCACGGGAGGCAGGACCGCATCACGTTTACAAGTTCTGCTTAGCACTGGGCAAACCCGCATCTTCACCTTGGGCTGGCTGCCTACTCGGGCTATGACCTTCAGCCAAGCACTTAACCTCTTTGTGCCTCCACTTCCCCCTCCACCAAACAAGGATGACACCTGGCTCTCAGGCAGGGTATTCAACAGCTCTGCTGAGAGGAACCTCACTCGTTGTCCCTCACCCCGCGACACTGAAGAGGGCGTGGCAGGGGCAGGGGGAGGCTGTGTCCGCTTACCATACAGCTTCTCCCTCATCTTGCCCTGGGAGGTCTGCAGCTTGATCTCTCCCCGGAAGTGACCCGTCATCTCTCCGTGGTGGGTGAGGGGCGTGTAGATGGGGAGCTCAGTTTCTGTGGCCTCTAACCGTAGAGCAATGCAGCCCTCGCCTGGGGACGTGGAGGGGACAAGGGTCAGGTCGAGGTCCCACCGTTTCACAGGAGCAACACCGCGAACGTGGCCTGGAGGGTTAGCTCTGCCACCAAAGACAGTCCTTCAAACAATGGTCAAGGCAGGGACCATCGAATAAACCTGTAAAATAATGTCTCCACAATCCGGAGAAAATGTCTCAAAATTTGCAGCAGACCAATTCCATGTAAATTAATTGGTGTAAAAAAAAAAAGAAAAGAAACCATAGACAATCCAGTAGAAAAACAGAATTAAATACTAATCTGATGGCTGGAAGGAATGACAACTTTCCAAGGTTTGAAGCTGTCAGAAATGACAAAATAAGACCGACAGATAAGAGGATATAAAAGTTTAAAACTTTTACACAGAGGGAAAAAAGAAAAAGAAAATGAGAAGATTGACTGGGACGGTTCACTGACATCAGCTTCACAAAGCGGGATTTTATCTGAGCGCATGAGGAACTACTCAAAATTAAATCCTCAGCAGATAAATAGGCAGAGAAGCCAAACGGTCATTTCACACAAAAGAATTGTGGCTGGTTAATTTCAATAAATGGGAACTCATTCAGTCTCATAAGCCACCGATGACACGCATGAAGGCAGCACAAAGGGACTCGCACAGACGTGAACTCTGCACAAGATGGAAGGAAGGAAGGGACAGCTGGTGCCAGCCAGGCTCAGGGAGACCTGCGCCCCAGGACGTGGCAAGGTTGGCGCGGTGAGACAGAGCCGTTCTGGCCATCGGCTTGGTAACGAGGGCCAAGAATTCCGAACATGTTTATACCCCCTGATCAGCAAACGTGGGAGCTCATCCTAAAGAGATGATCCAAAGGAATAAAAAAAATGAGGCTTCAGGAGAATAAAAAATGTCCCCAGTGAGATCCGTCTCAGTACCATCGATAACGCTAACAAACATAACTGGTGGCAACAGTGATAAAGGCAGCTTTAAAAAACGAGGAGACCGTTAATCCACGGAATACTACGAAGCCACAAAAAGCAACAGTGACAGAGACCATGGGAGAGGGTCATGGGGAGTGGGTCTTACCGCACACAAGGCGAGGAAAACCAGAACAAAATCGGTATCTCTGTGACGATTAGAAACGTAGAAACCTATGGATGTGCGTGTGAGGATGCAAGTATGAAGCCGAAATAAAAAGGATTGCCGGAGAGGGGAATGAGAGTGCTGGCGGATTTTTCCTTTGTTATTGTTACAACGCGCCCTTTGGGGGTACGCCTCCCAAGGAGAGGAAACAAGGGAGGAATGTGGTCCTTGGTCAAGAAAATGGGACTGTCAGACCTGCGTCCCTGCTTCCTGCCACCAAACTTTCAAGCATTCTGGCATCCACATGATTCCTTCCTTTGTCCCATTGAGATGGACAGGGGATTTGGACCGGGAGCCAGGACACCCCAGGCTCTGCCTGTCCCTGCCCTGGCTCGGGGACCCTCTTTCCAGGGCTGTATTAGGAGGGGGTGAAAGGCATGATTCTGGGGCTGGGCTGCCTGGGTTCGAGTCCAAGGTCACACAACAGCTTGTCAAAGCCACTCAGTAGCTACATGACCTTGAACAAGTCACTTCGTGTCCTCACCTCTGCAACAAGGACAGTGATTGTACCTGCACCCCAGGGCTCTGGCCGAGCCTGCCCGGTGGGCGGCCAGTACCCACGGCCGCCTTTTGTGACTATGCCTCTTCCTGCTTCCTGCCGTCCACCAGCAGCACTGAGCACCTTCAAATTCCTTCTGCTGAAAACGAACCCTCTCCCCGGACCAGGTTCACAGCCTTGCCTGCTTCACGCCCTCTGCTTCCTCAGCCCCGTTCATTCCCTAACTGCCTGGGAGCCCTGTCTCACCGCGGTCACAATGGTCCCCGAGTCGCTCTGTCTAAGGGACACTGCTGTTTTTATTTTGTTGGATCTCTGGGGCACATCTGCTAATGTAACCTTGCCTTCTCCTCAAACCAGCGCTGACAGCGTCCCCGATGCCACAGCCTCTGGGTGTCCTTTCACTTCTGTGGCTGTGCTTGTCAGTCACCTGTGCCCGTCCCTCACCTCTGCTGACTGGGGTTGGGAAATGGAAACACTGGCCCAGATCCTCGAGCCAGAAGTGCAGGGCCGTCCTCGACATCTCGCCTTCCCCAACTCCCAAGGCTGAACCACCTCCCTCCTTACCACCTCTCAGAGTCACCCTATCTCTCCATCTTCTCTGTCACTACCTTCACTCTGGGCCCCCTCTCTCACCTTGATCTTTACAAATACCTATTTGTAAGAGGGAAAACTGATCACATGACTGCGTTGCGTGAGTCTTGGGCGGCTCTCTGCTGCCCCCAGGATCACGTGTTTGCCACTGGCCCGGCTTTTGCAGAGCTGCTCAGTCAGGCTCTCGCCTCCTGCCTCTCTGGCCACCGACCCCTCTCACTCCACGCCGTAGATGCATGGCATGTGCCAAGTGCAAGGGCGAGCCTCACATTGGGCTGGCGCCATGGACCAACTGAGACGTGACAGAAGGTGGTGTCTCTCGAGTAGGACAGTTGGTGGGGCCACTGGCTTGAGCACAGAGCGATGCTGGGCAGACCTGGGTTCAAATAGGGGCTCAGCCAGTTCCCGCCTGTGTGCCTTGGGCAAGTCCCTTAACCTCTCCAAGCCTCAGTTTTCTCGCCTACAAATTGGGAGAACGGGTGTTTGCTTCATAAGGTCTAATCAGGATAAAGTCTTAAAATGCCTGCAAAGCACAGTGCATGAAATCTGACAGCAGAGTCTCAGTAAATGGCGGGGGGCTGTGGCTACCGGCTGCCGCTGCCAGAAGCCCGATGGGGCAGGAGAGTAGGGTGGGGAACAGCAGGTGGGTTTTGTGTGACAGATGCCACAGCCTCCCTTACATCAGAGGCCACCAGCGAACAGCAGGTGTGGCACCGTGGAACCCTTACCGTAGGACTCATCACTGTCAGAGGATTTAATGCTAATCAGGATGTGCTGGTCCAGCAGGTACTCGGGGTCGGAAATAATGGGTTTCAGCTGCAAAGAGA
This sequence comes from Mormoops blainvillei, assembly GCA_004026545.1. Lineage (NCBI taxonomy): Eukaryota > Metazoa > Chordata > Mammalia > Chiroptera > Mormoopidae > Mormoops > Mormoops blainvillei. The sequence continues at coordinate 98,582 of PVJD01005896.1, forward strand.
AGGGCGTGGGGTTAGAGGTGACAGGTCGGGGACAGGCAGGCGAGGGTCGCCAGCCCGGAAGAGGGGAATGCTGGAGAAAGCAGGCCTGTACCTGTTGTTATGAAACACATTTGCGTCTCTGCTTTTTCATGCCCAGAGAGCAGGAAGGAACACATAGGTACTCTGTACCCACCAAGGTGAAGGCACGCTTAACTTCCTTTCTGTCCTCTCCTGTCACACTGCGCCCCAGGCCCCAGGGACAGGGCCGGGCCCCAAATATGCCCCACCTTCGCTGTCTCCCTTGCCCACCTTTGCCATCCCCAGGGGCCAGGTAGGTAAGCAAAAGGGAATGGAACCAGAAAGCAGGTCCGAGTGCACCCACCCCCATCCCAGGCTCCCGAGCAGGGCGCAGTTCTCGCCTCAGCCCCTCCCAGGACAGAGGCTGCAGGGACGGTGGCACCCCGAGGCCTCTGTGTCCAGAGCCCCTAAGTGGGTCTGGAGTGTCCTGTGGGTAGTTGGGAGGGTGGCTCCGTGGATGAGAGGCACAGATCCCCAGTTCTAGTCCTGTCCCCAACTACGTTGCTCCAGGCTGTCCCCTTGCTCCCTACCCACAAATACAGAGAGACCCCTGGTACAGGCCTGGAGCCACGCTGACTGATAGAAAGTTCCAGAACAAATGACTGGACATCGCAGTAGGTGCTCTGAGGCATTCTGGGGTTCCAGAGCCACACCAACCACTCCGTTCGCTGACTTGTCCTGGCGGCTGCCTCGGACTTGGACCTGGGGCCAGGGGCCGCTTTCTCAGGAAGTCCCCACCCTCCCTGGCGGCAGTGGGGGCAGGGCGGCTGGTGTCTGAATGAGGAGTGTCTGTGGGTGCACGCTCATCATGGGTGCGGGTGGCAAGGGAGTGTGTCGGGGCATCTCGTAGGGGTTTGAGAGGATGAAGTGAGAGGTGGCGGTGAGAGACAGTGGGGGGTTCGGGGGGCAGGAGACAGTGAGGTCCCTGAGGTGCTGTGGGAACAGATCAGGCTGAAGATGGGGGGACCTGGGAACCCAGCTGAGGTGCTTGGGCTTGTCTCTTGTGACACCAGGGAGTCGACCGGATAAAGAAGGGTGTGCCAGGATGAGATGGGCATTCCAGCAAGTTCTCAGGCTTCAGGATGCCTCAGCAAGAAGACAGGAGGATGGAGACAGCTGGGAGGTGGCAGCAGTTGGGAAGGAGGAGACGGAGACAGGAGCATTGGGCCTTGGCAGTGGTTAGGATGTGGGGACGGGGTACCCCAGAGGTCCCTGACATGGACAGGGTGCCGTAGGGACTGGGATGATGGTCTGCTTCCCGACTTGAACACAGGAGGAAACAAGCCATTTGGGTGCTGCGTGGAAGTGACTAGAGAAGAAGCAGGAGGACGGGGTGGATGCAGGTGAACCTGAAACCCACCCCAGGGCGTCTGACGGCTACGTCCCGCCTTGGGGAGGACCCCCAATCAGAGCGCACCTGTTAAGAGACTGTGATTCTGCTGCCCGTCTCTGCTCCTGAGATGACGTGGCCTTCGTGTGTGTGGCCCGAGAGTTGGTTCCAATCAACGGTGAGTGCCAGCGTGGGCTGCCCTGCGCACCCCCAAACCTGCCTACACCCCACCCCAGCCTTGGGGGAGCACAGATTCCTCCAGCTGTGAAAGGCCATCCTCCAAAACTCATCTCGGCTGTCATCACTGAGGGAACCTTCCAGGAGAGGCCAAGACCCCGCCTCATGTGACAGATCACCTCGGCCTTGTGCACTGCCTCCATGCCGCCTCCCTCGTTATGTGACAAAGACACAGGTCCTACTCCACTGTGCACCCAGCACACACATCCAGACATGTTTACCATCAACTGACATCCCCAAACAGTCCTGGTTTCCAGAGAGGAAAAACATGCTTTTTTGCGGTAAAGAAGAATGTGTTCCCACTAAGATTTGCCTACGTGTTTTAAATTATAACCCTCTGCTCGCACACGCCACGGCTACCTCAGTTTCCCTCCTTTCACGTCTGCGTGGGAGACGATGGCCTCCTCTCTACTCTTGCACTTGACCCTTCAAGCCAGGGCTGACCAAGCCAAGGAGCACTCACTGCTGGGGAACCAGGGCCTTGGGACGCGGGTCCTGAGTCTGTCACTGAAGCTGTGTGACCATGAACAAACCTCTCCGGGATCTGCCTGTTTCCTCCTAAGTAATGTCACGTGGTCAGCCAAGGTGACCTCTATATCCCTCCCACAATCCCTATGGGAATTGAAATCCATTTAGAAACATCGGGGCCACTAGACACAGGCTCATGTTTAACCATCGCTGAAAAGCACGCCACAGGCCACTTCAAGAGAGAGCTGGTCCCGTGACCGGGCAGATCTGCGGTGGCCTCATCAGCACTTGGTGCCTGGGAGGCCCATTCCCTCGGGACAGGTCCGGCTGGAGCTCTGTCACTGCCCAGCACTGCCGGCTGCGCAGCTGCAAAACCTTCCCTGGGGATGCCCAGTCTTGAATTACCTTTGGAAGGGTCTCACCAAACTTCACCACCAGCTCCCCTTCACTTCCTTCTTCGTTTTCTCCTTCCTGACTCTTGACGAAACCTGTCAGAGCACAGGAAGGCTGGATTTCAGAGAACAGGCTCCTAGGGCCATCCCACCTGGGCCAATGAAGATAATGTCCTGCCTCCTGTCTGTAGGGGTCATGGCATCGTTTGGGGGTCGGGCTTGCTGGGGATTCTGTTTTGGCGCGGGGGATGGTCATCTGCCAATGGGGTCTCTTTATTTTTAGGAAAATCAGATTTCTCTCCTTTAAGGGCCCTCTTCGCAACAAACCAGGAAACAAAGAAATCCTAGCTTCACAGGCAAGATTAGGAAACATGACAGCTCTCCCACGCCACTCAAGATAGCAGCCTTTTGAAATGCTAATTTAAGCTTCCTAATATGCTGTTTCCATAGAAATGTATGCAAATGTCTCAATAATTTATTAAAAACACCCACACCAAAGTCCTCAGCCTTTTTGAAAGTACTTTGCCCCTGCTTGGTGAACTGGGACCCGGAGACTGTGGAGGCATGGAGAAGGTGGGTCTTTCACCAGGACTGGGACCAGGTGAGTCTGAGGAGGGAGGGGGTGGGGCAGCGCTGCTGCTGGGTCCGCAGGTCTTCTTCCCAATTTCTGGAACCCTCCACCATCCCGTCACCTCCTCTCGTGGAGTTGATTATGCGCTGTGCCCCCCACCCCCATACCACACACACACACACACCACACTATCCAGACCATCTCAGCAAGAAGAGGTAGAAATCACACAGGTCTGCCCACACACAGAACAGCCTCAGACAACATGCCTAGAAGTGTCACCTAGAAGGGGTGCTTCGTGCTAACTGCTGCTAGCTGAGAGGAGGTGGGTCCCCTCCTGCTTGCTTTCGAGGCTTCAGGTCCCCTGGGAAAGTTGCCCGTGGTGCAGAAAAGGGCAGAGGACTCCAGGGAAGAGAGCAGGCAGCTCAGGGCCTGGTGCTGCCCACAGGAGCTCTGGACCTTCACCCAGGAACCTCTAGTTCCATCAGAGCCTGACCTGGGAGGACCCTCGAGTGGGCTACACTCAGCCCTGAGGGGCAAGGAAAGGAAGGAAAGGATCCAGCTGTCCACTTACCTACAAGGGGCTGAGGGGTCACTGCCTCAGTGACTGCCCTGTCCCTGGAATGGCAGCATCGCGGTCCACTGGGGAGCCCCACACACAACTGGTGTCCCCCTGCACCCCCTGCCTGTGATCCCACTTCTCTGACCCCCCCTGAGGTGCACCCATGAGTCCTTCCCAGAGAGAAGAATTGGGGCAAACACCGTCGATGGAGAGGCACAGGCAAGGCAGGTCCCGGCCTGCCGCCGCCGGCAGGGGGCCCAGGAAGCCCTTACTCTCCAAGCAGCTTGAGTGGAACTCCAGGTAGAACTTGGTCTGGGACTTGGTCTTCAGGGTGGCAAAGCATCTGAGAAACTCGACCTGCCCTTGGCTGTCAACAGTCCCGGGGCCTGAAACAGGAGAGACCAGAGATGCGGGTCCACAGTGTGTCTGGACATGGAGCCCTGCAAATTGGCCCCTCAGCCCAGGGCTGTCCCCCGGGGCTCAGGGAAGGGGAGAGTCCAGGGGAGGAGAGGTTATCCTGAAGCCCCACCCACAATGAACATCCTCAAGGTGGTGACAGCCGCTGTGACGAATTGCAAACTGGTGGGGATGGAGTAGGGGGAGCCCAGCATTCCAGGGTCAGAGCTACCCTGGGCTTTGTCACTAGAGCTGCGTGGTCCCGGGCTGTCCTTGAGCTCACGGCCTGAGTCTCCCTGTTAGTTCCGGCAAAGAGAGCTTGTCTAATGGCTCGGCAGCTCGATACCCAGGCCCATCTCATTTCTAAATGCAGGTGGTACGGGGTCCTGACTCCTCCTTCCTCAGGCACAGCCAACCGCCTCTCCGGGCTCCAAGCTCCTGCCACTTGCTTGTGCTCAGGTGACTTGTGTTCAGTGCTGTTCACTGAGGTGACACTTCTGCAAGCGTCCCTAGGCTGGCTGTGAACACGTGTTCTGTCCTCTCATATAAACCCAGAGCCACTGCAGAGCAAGGACAGACACCCCCCGTCTGTCCCATCCTTCCTCCTTTCCCCAGCTTTGTTGAGGAATCACTGACCATTATAACCGTATGTATGTAAAGCGTGCAAAGCGATAATTTGATATACATGTTCTTTGTGAAATGATTACAAAGATCAGGACAATTAACATACCCGTTACCTCGTTGTCGCTTGTGTTTCTGTGGGGATTTTGGGGTGAGAACGCTCAAGGCCTACTCTCAGTGAATTTCGAGCATACGACACCGTGATGCTGTGCCATTCCCTGCAGTCACCAGGCTGGGTCGCAGGTCCCCAGAACTTCTTCATCTCGTAACGGAAAGTCTGCACCTTTTGACCTATGTCTCCCCAATTCCCTCACCCCCAGTCCGTGGCAACCGCCTTCCTATTCTGTTTCTATGATCTGTGAAATTGGCTATTTTTTTTTTAAAGTTTCCACACAAGTGATTTCATACAGCACTTGTTCTTCTATCTGGCTTGCTTCGCTTAGCATTTCTTCTCTTTTTTAAATACCACTGCACCTCGGCCAGGTTCTGCTTAGGGAGACATTCCGGGTCGTGGTGTTTGTGGGCATCTGCTCTGTGACAAGTCCCCCGCCCGGCGTGGAGGCAGGCCAGACCCTGAGGATGCCACAAGGGTTCTCGTCGAGGGTGTGACAGCAGGGTCCTCCCCATCAGTGCTTTAGGAACGCAGAGACAGGGGAGACAGGTGGAGCTGGGGAAGAGGTGGAAGGTTCTGAGCTAAGGAGAACCTCTTAGTGGCCAGAGCTAAGGAGAGAGGATGGTGGGTCATGGCTGTAGGGAGAGGAGAGGTCCCATTGCTGGGGACCATCAGCATGGAGACGTGTCCCAGGAAGAGTGCTTCGGCTTCACCTATGTCCCTCACAGAACAAAGGACACAGCAACACAGGCTATTCTAGCCTGCGCTGGGCTCCCACTCGGCCTTCCTAAACGAGTCTGGACCATCTGCTGACCACAGAAATGTGGGTGTTTGGCAGAGAAAGTGACAACATGGCTCCCCAGTCACCCAGGCCCAGGGCTGGACACACCATAGAGAACACCAGGCCCCTGCTGGGATGAGGGTGGCCCGGTGACCAGGGCTGAGCTGGATCATTTGAAAAATTACCTGTCAATCTGAGTGTTATTTACTCCAGTGTTTCCCCAAACACAGTGACCTGCCTCCCATCTTCACACGTTTTACCATTCCTGCCTACCACGCGCCTGCGCTAATAGCGACATACGCTTTCTTTAGACTCACTTTTAAACTTTAATAAATGCATTTAAATAAGAAGGCCTACCACAAGGCTAAACGGGAAATCAGTGTTGCTTGCCTTACACAGCAGAGATAAACTCAAAACATACTGAGATAAATGCATTACTGATAAATGGTCGTCCGGGTCCCACCCAGAAGGTTCTTTGGTGGCAGACGTGCCACACCTTAGAGAACACTCATTTGTCCCATTTTAATGACTATATTAAAAGTGAGGCTTAAAAAGCTGGCGTATTTGCTGCATAGAATAAGAAAGTGCTTAGCCTGATATCATGATGTGGCTTGGCCGTGGATGTGCCGGAAGGAGGGGCCTTCGTGCAGACCGCTGATTGCCACAACCAGAAGACGATGCCCGAGCCCCTCCCCGTCTTTGTGGATAACGGAGGGACGGACACTGCCCACTACTTACCATTTTTAGAGACAAACTGGGAGGTGACTCCTGCTTCAAATGTGGCAAAAACAGGGCTGTGGTCGCTTGTCATGATGTCGCTGGTGCTGCCTGCAGGGGAAGGAAGGCGTTTCTGAGCAGGGAAGGAGAAAGCCTTCGGGTCAACCCAAGGACTGCAAGCCCGCAGCAGAAATCACTCACGCTTGTAGAAGCCTCCACAAGTTTTGCGCTTACGTATCCATTGACCTCCCACAACCACGCCCAAAAGTCCCAGTACCAGTCCCCTCTGTGGCATAAATGCGTCTGTGCTTGTTCTCCCTGAAGACTCACGACTGTTAACGCAGATCATGGAGGACCAGCTGTGGAGATTCTCCTGGTCTGAGCACTCTGCTGTGCCGATGAGAAGCTCAGAGCCCAGAGCGGGGTGGGGATTTAAGGTCACTGAGCTCGTCAGTAAGAGAGATGGCACCTTCCCCCGGCCCACAGTGACTCTCAGGATCAGGGGAGAGTGGAGGCGATGAAGTGTAGACCCTGGGGGTACACAGCTCTCTCAAGGAGCTTGGGGACTGGATGGAAGGGAAGGCAGCAGAGCACGTCTGGAGCAGGTAAGAGAAAGAACACAGTTCTAGAAATACCGAGTTCTAGGTGTTTTGATACAGCCTGGTGGGAGGTTTATTGTTAGAAGCAGAGCCATGAGTTTAGGTGGAATGTTCAGGCTCAGCGGGAAAGACACGAGGATGGAAAGAGACGAGGAGGAAGACGCAGGACACGCCAACCGGCAATGGGCAGAGGAGAAGTAGCGCAGGAGACCAAGAAGGCAGTCAGACAGGTTTCCGTCCTTTTCTATAAGGCTTTTGCAAATCAGCGAGAAAAAGAGAAACATCCCACCCCTCAACCAACCCAAGGGTAGGGGCAGAAAATTCACAGAAACAATAGAGATGGCTAACAAACATGGAAACGACCATCAGAAAGGCAATTTGAAACAACAATCAGATAGAATGGGGACACTGAGATGGGGCAGAGAAAAAGAAGCAGAAAGAGAAAGAGAAGTAAGTGGGGTCACTGGTACTGGGAAGAAGGAGGGAATGGAGTCAGGGGCCCAGGGAAGAAGTTAGCCCAGGAAGGAGGAGGCGGCGGAGGAGGGTACCCCCTCTCTGAGACAGAACGGAAGAGGGCAGGGGTCACCCCAGCCTGGAACATGTCTGGACCCAGACAGGAGGAAGTCAATGAGGGCCTGGTGCCATGTGAAGCAGCAGCGGATGGCAGGAGGGGGGTCGGCTGCATGTGGGGCCACAAGTGTGTGGCGGCCATAGAAGAGGGGGTGTCCCGGCGAGAAGTTACAGGGTGGACAAGGAGCATTTTAAGAAATGTTCTTTAAAATATTTTAGATAGGTATTGAACATGATAGCACTAGCTATGCCCTGGGGCTTAGGTGGCCCCCTGCATCCACACCCTGTGTGTCTCCCCAGCACAGTGAGTCTGGGCTTGGCCATGTGACTTTCTTTGGTCGTTAGGACGTTAGCAAATGTGAGGCAAGCAGAGACTTAGAAGAAAGTGCTTTTGCATGTGGGATGTGCAGCCAGAAACCCTAGAGCCAGGAGGAAGCAGCCTGGGCCAGCCTGCTGGATGCAGGGGGACTGTCTCTGGGGGTCGGCAAATGCCCACATTAACTCAGGCCCCATAAGGTGGAACTGATTTTCACTGCTTTCTGTCATGCCTGCCTCCTGCTGTCCAGGGGGGTCAGAGCCACTACTCTGGGGTCATTGAAGACCTGCAGGAATGGGAAGGGCACGGTGACGACGTAGGGTATTTTGCTAATGTTATTTCACTGAACACCGGAGGGCACAGCAGAAGGGTTTAATGAATTGCAGGTGAGTAAGAAATAGGGCCAGAAAAGGAATGAATGTCCAGAGCTGAGAAAATGGGGGTCAACTGGGAGCATGAGTCTTATGATGATGACACAGATAGAATGTATCCGTTAGCTACTGCTGCATAACAAACTACCCTAAAACTCGGTGGTGGCTTACGATGCTCTGGACTGAACGTAGGGGGTTCAGTTCTGCTCTGCTTGGTGTCGTCTGGGCATACCCAGGCCCAGAGCCCACTCAGATCTGGGGTTGGCTGGCTGTCGGCAGGGGTAGTGGGGCAACTCAGTGGGGCAGGGTGGGAGGCCTCAGCTGTGGTGCAGGCTTGGGGTCATAGCA